>RJWH01000474.1:302807-503689 GCA_004363575.1 Solenodon paradoxus | reverse complement strand
AATGCCACAGCTGAGCATGCCAGTTCCATCTGGCCTTTCTCCTGAATCAACAAGCTCTAGCTCTACAGCAACATTTCATGGCTGTCCTATTAGTTTCTCTGATCAAATGGCACTAAACCTGCACTTTTGTTTCTCTCTTAGGGAAAGGCTGCTTCTAGGCCTAATAGCAGCTATTAACATTCTCATACAAGGTCTTTTTAAAATGTGGGAATAGCTTTGAGATTAATTTCTTTTAAAGCAAACTTGAACTAGCTTTTCTATTGATGCTATGAAGAGGAAAATAGTCTTGCCCAAGGTCGATAGAGAATTGAAAAGTGAGGTTAATAATAAAAGCAGAATTAGAAGCGGTTTCAGGGGTGATACGTCATGTGCAAGCCTATAAAATAAATAGCAATTATCACATTAGAAAAATGAGTCTCTGAGAATGGGAGCTGTTTCTGACAACTCTATCAGCACCACCCTCCTCTGCTTGCTCACTTGGTGTATCTTGTTGACTAAATCAATGCATGACACTCCCCACCCCTGTGCTTAAGATGAAAGCTCTTCTGTTCCATAAAAACTCAATAACAAGAGACAAAAGCATGCCATTCCAAAGCACCCCTTACGTGTTGGCTTAATGTATTAGCAGATGCTATCTGAGTTCTACTTTATTTATATGTGAAACCAAGAGTTCTTGCTTACACACACACATATATATATACATATATATATATACATACATATATATATGTGTGTATAGGTATCTGTATACACACATATAACACAGCAAATTCTTAACAAATGTTAACAGATATTATGTACAACCTAATACATGTTAAGCGCTTTGGTTATGTTATTTCTCTCAATCCTTACAGCCACTCAATTATTAATCATGATTGCCATTTCACAGATCAGAAATACGAGTCCAGAGAGGTCTAATGGCATGTTTGGTTTGATGGGGTTTTATAGAGTGGCAGAGAGAGAGACATTTAAAGTCAGAAATCTGGGATATCTGGTCCTCATCTTCAGCTAAATCACCTCCCTTAATTTAGCATTAGAATATCCACATAAAAATAAACCATGCTGGTTTTACCACTAGCAGAAAGTCACAAGTTTTCCAAAGCTTGAAGACATTACTTCTGAATTTTCAGTTAAGGCAAATGAGTTAATATCTCAGTGTAAGGGAATCATCTCCGTTTCTAAGTCGTATCTATGACGCACAAAAATCCAGACTGCTTCTTAAGCCGCCTTCTTTCGTTTTTTGTTTTGTTTTGTTTTTTAAGGAAAGGTACAGACAGGAATGAAGGCAAACAGGCAAGCAGTCAGGAAGACAGAGGAAGAAGAAGCATTTTATTTATTTTACTTTAGTTTTTTCATCTTGGCTGTTCCCCCTAGCCAGGGGTCTCGAACCTGGCTCCTATAGATGTACGTGGATTACGCCAGCCAGAGGTGGAGGATTCATCTGCTATGCCACCAGGGCATGCCATGCCTTTAAAGACGGACCCGTTTACTTTTTTCAGGAGAGCTCATATGCAGGGGCAGCTTTATATCTGCAGCAGAATTATAGTTCTCCAAGTAGGACAGGCTTCAGGTTGAGGGAAATCCCTATTCAAGCTCTCTTTCCATTAGATGCTACAATGTCATAACGGCCACCAACAGGCAAACCTTGTGAGTGTCACCCATAATACAAATTCATACATTACTGTTCATAATGTGGCTCCAATAACATCTTAAGGACAGAATAAGTTGAGCTCATCCTCCAGACAAAATACTTCCCCACGCTCAGAGATAAGTTTGGTTTGGCTGGTAGGTAGATGAGAATTCTTGAAAAGAAAGTTTGATTACTTGACATTGTTGTGGAAGTTGTGGGTTCTTCTTCAGTTGTAAATATCATAGAGTTTATGTCACCCTGGGAAAATCTGGAGGCCACTGGGAAGTCATTCCTGGGATGATTATTGAGTGCAGAAGCACTTTTAGAAAAGTACTCATTTTAGTGAAAGCTGCAAAGTCTGAGGCAGTGGTCCTCGAAGTAGTTTCCAGACCAACGACATTGTCATTACCTCTGGACGAGTTAAGTCAACCTCTCAGACAACACTCAAGAAAGACCTACAGAATCAGAAACTCTGGGGGCTGGCCCTGAAAATTTGTGTTTTAATAAACCCTCCTGATAATACTGAGGCACATTAAATCTCTTGAGGAGCTTTGATAGTAAGAACTTTGAATATATCTGGAGACAAAGCATTCATTTGATGGTTGTTTGCCTGAAATTATCTCAGCTTCTCAGCTGCAATCCTCTCTGTTAAATACCTACTCATTGTTAGCACATGTTGCGGTCAGACGTGGAATCACTGTTTTGCAGGCCTATCACACCTTTAGGACATAGGCATTAGCCCTTTTGCAGATGACGAAACTGAGGCACAGATGAATTTAGTAACTTTCTCAAAGTCATCTAGTGACTTTGTGAGGGAACCAAGATCTGAACCCTGGCTTCTCAGTCTCAGAGCCTGCCCTTCGACCTGCAGGTTTGTATCCATCTAGACACACAACAGGTACCCAGCACAGATTGGTTCTTTTCATCTTTCCATCCGCCCTCCGCCCTCCCCCCAACAACAGATTGAGTATTTTAAGAGGGAAAGGAGGAAGGAGAAGGGAGAATGTGATTTTATGAAAAACCTTAGGGATCACATGCAAAGTGAAATTAAAAAAAAAAAATAACTGATAGTATTCTATTCATTATGCACAGCTCTACAATCTTTTACAGGTGTTTGTCCCTGCTCCCCTACACCTTTTTTGTATTATTATTGGGTATAACCATGATGATTTGCAACTGAGAAGCTGTTTTATCATGAGCAGAAAATTACTACTGAAAGTGACATCTCTGTTTGCTAACATTTTTAAGGGAGCAGTTGGCAGCAGCGAAAGTGTCCCTGGAACCGGGTGGTGGTTCTGTGTTCTCCTGCAAGCAGAGTCCACCAGACTCCCGCAAAGCAGAGTCCACCAGACTCCCGCACTTGGTCACTGAAGGGTTCGGCCTGGGCTCAGAGAAATGGACCTTGTGTCTGATCTGAAAGAGCCGCTTTAAAAAGAAGCAGAAAAGACATTATCTCAGAAAAAGATGAAATGTCTTGAGTATTTACCATGTGTCATATACGCTTCCATGTACTTGGCCATATAGCATCTAATTTAATCTCCCGGAAACACAAGGAAGAAGAGCTATTTTTATTCCATTCCCAAGAAAGTTAAATAATTCTTCCAAGGCTATTCAGTGACAGAAGGGGATGTTAAATTCAAGTTTGCCTCCAGAAACTGGGCTCCCAGTCTCCAGATTGTGTAGAATTCTTCGATATTTTTTTCTAGAAGATTCCATGTCATTTCTAATCTTTTCTTTCATTTAATTCACACAGTTTTTGACTGCATATTGTGCACCAGAGATGGCCGAAGCTGCTAGAAATGCAGAAAAAATGCACAGTTATCCATATCATAAAGGAATTCATAACAGTTTACTTTCTATACTGAACTTTGTCCTCCTATACCATACTGCAACTAAACTCTAAGTTAGAGTTGATGCAAATACACATTTTTTTCCAACAAATAAATGTACAAGTGAAAGCGTGAAATAATAAACAGGTCAACCTGGGAGTGATGGTCATATAAACATACGCTACTAACACCAGTGCCAATGTTTTCAGCACAGACTGTTATTGACTCCCCTGAATCCATTCACTTCCTCTTTCATAGGAAAGGAATCACTGCTGGTAACTACCAGCATTCATGGAAAACGGGAGTTCAATTGCACTGCCTACTCCTCTCTGTAGTAAGGGTTGGCCGTGTAGCTACTTTCAGTTAAATTAATAATACATGCAGCTTTCTGTGCAGTTTCCACGAGGTGTCCTCGTAGAGAGGTAATACACTTTTCTTTATATTTTCCTTCTTACTGATTCTTGGAAGGTAGATATGCTGGCTGGAGCTCAAGGGGCCATTTGGACTATGAGGCAATACATTGAAAATGGAAAGTAGGCGACCCTGGTGGCTCAGGTGTTTAAGTTTGATGCTGCAGCATAGTCCACATAAAGCCCAAGGACCCAGGTTGATGACCTGGGGCTGAGGGCAGCAATCAAAAGGATCAACTAAATAAATAAAACACTATTCCTCCACACTCTCTCTCTCTTCCTGCCTGCCTGTCTACTAGCCTTCGTTATTGCCTGTTTCCTTCCTAAAAAACAAGCAAACAAACCAAAAACAAAACAAAAAATCCCCCACAAAGTAGCAATGTATAAGAACACAAATTCTGCTGGTCATAGAGTTCTGTCATCTCCTGTATGTGAGAGAAATGCATTTCCATCTTATTCATTGGTTATTTGCAGTTTTCTGTCACAAGCAGTTAGTCTTAACCTTAATGATTCAGTGCTAAAACACAAATATGCATAAGCTGCTGTAGGAAGACAGATCAGGGGGCATCTAACTTAAAGGATGTCTGGGAATTAGAGTCCCAAGAAATGGGGGGCGGAGGGGCACAAACTTAAAGAATGAAGGGGACTTTATCAGCTTCCAAAGTGAGGAAATTTGGGAATTAAAATCATATTTCTAAGATTCAATGCTGTATCTCTCTCCAGGTCACTTCCCAAAGGTGATTTTCATGCCCAATATCCATTAAAAATTCATTCATTAAATATTTACTCGGCACCCAATGAAGCAGACACAGAATCTGTGAGCAATAGAAGCTCTGTCCTTCATAAACGAGGGTCAGTACACCTCTCTGGGCTTATACCTGCTACGGAGCCAGCTTGTACTTTATATGCATTTAATGTGTTAGAAGAGTACCTTTCAATTGCCCTGTTTTATCTCTGTATGCTGAGTTGCCCAGAATTCTTTCTTTCCAGGTGCAAGTTCTGTCAAAACTCTTTGCATCTCCTCTTCTTCCTCATATTCCTCCATTCCTTTCTCTTCCCAGACACGTCAGGTGAGACAGAGAAATCTGCCAGGTCAAAGGTCGCTATGCGGTTCGGTACAAAATGTCAGCATCCACACAGGGAGAAAAAGGCAAGAAATGAGCCTAGAGCCTCTTGCTGTGCCAGGAAGTCCAGCACTGAGGGCTAATGGGGATTTGTAAAGGGCACAGAGCCTCACTGCAGTGATTCCTCCGATCTGAAGAGCTGGAGAATCAAGACTGCTGAATAATCTGCTGAATAAAATATGAGATAGCTCATTGATACTCACTTATTTAAATGAATCTGTTGAAAACGTAGAAGAACTGGGCTATGTCCTTAGTTTCAAATAGCTCCTCGTAAAACATGTATTCATTCTACAGGGGAAATGAGTATTATTCAGGGGGAAAGATCGTTTGACATTTTTTCCCCCAAGCAGTACCACTGAATGCCAGCCAGCAATGGGACAAAGAGGCTGGACATCTGGTGATGAGAGGCAGTGAGAAGGATGCATGAGGAGAGTCCTTTTGTGGCCCCCCTTTCATCTCTTCTTATATCTAGTAGCCTCCTCTGTAAAAGAGAAAGAGTAGCCACATCTAATTTTCTCTTCTAGAGTTGTTGTGACAAATGAGGGCACTATGGCCTGATTTAGCAAACACGACATATGTGCTGACTCCTTTAACTGGCATTTTATGTCCTCATATGCACCTCAGTAACTCTGGTCACCTCACCATTGCTTGACTAGCGACGGTCAACACAGCACCCCTCTGAAATGCAAAACCATTCAAGTTCCTCCGATGTGACCCCTTTTGATCTACCCCAAATTTTCAAATAGAATACTTTTTGCTAGAAGCACAGACCATCTAGTAACCAGAGTGCCTTTTGCATCTCTGAATTCATTTGATCCTTACAACCTCTGTGGAAGGTATCATTGAGTCCATTTTACAAGAGAGAAAGCTAATTTCAAGAAGTGAAGGGCCTTGGCCAATTGGCCAGCAAACAAAGGGCGCAGCCTGCATCCAGGCCTTCTGGTTCAAGTTCTGTATTCTTTCCACCACATTACACACCCCTGTTTAATGGTGATGTCGAGCCACTGTACATATGGCATTCTTATGCATGCATTAAATGTGAGAGTCAGGACAAGAGTGGGGGGAAAGAGAAATTGGACAGTAGGTAAGTTCCTCTGAGGAAGCACATCTGTGTATTCCTCTTTTGACCAGGAGGGAGTTCAGAATGTGAGCACTGAAGATAATGGGCGATTCAACCACATCCAAGAACAAAATATGAATGATGAGCTGGACACCCTATAGCCTCTCTGTTGGAAAACTGATTATTGGTGAGGACACAGGCACCTGGCCTCTGTGTGAAGGCCTGGTCTGGTGAGTCATCAGATGTGATCCTGTGTTGACCCAGAACACTCGCGCCTGATCAATTATTTTCTCACAACTGTCTCACAAGAGGTTGAGTCTTCTTCACTGATCACATTTTAAACAAATGGCTGGTATCTGTGAGAAGAATTATTGCCTTGACATTGTTGTTACAAAAATTAGCAGATCATTTCCAAATAACATCCTTTATGCTATGTAAATCAGACTCATATGCCCAGGAAATGTGAGGCTTCTTTAGAAAATAAACAAATAGTTCTTGACCTAAGATGATAATAGAACACTTTCAACCTGGTTTGAAAAGAATACTAAATGTATAGTATCATTTTGAAAATATACTGCAAGTAAACATGGATGGTGTTCATGTCACACATGTCTTAACTGCATCTGTGGACACTTCAGATACTAGTGTATAGGGGGAAATGTTTAAATTTTACTCAATCCATGGATACATATTTATAAGTTTAAAAATATTTCCTTTCTCTTTGTGGCCATGAGAAAAAAGAAGTATGTTACAAACCTTTCCTCCAATTTCCTGGCCGTCTTGGGTGTTCAAAAGCTACACATTTCCAAGCTCTCTGACAGGAGGAAGAGACAGACCAGCCTAGAGAGGAAGAACTCTGCCAGCTTTCAGCATCATGTTCACAGCTAGTGTAAGTGTGCTAACAGGGATTTCCTTGTTGGCTCTGAATATCAGGTGAAGCCTAAATCTGAAAGCTTTGGCTAACAAATACCCACAGATTATAAAAGGAGTCACTAAACCATGAATGACAGATCCCTTAGAAGTGATGTAACCTGGTGGCTTGCTCCCAGATCAGTTCCAGATACCGGGTAAGAAGAGCACAAAAGCTCTGATGTCCATCAGGGTGTCTTAAAAGTTGCGTTGAGAGTGTTCTGTATTCTGTTTCTAGATGTAGTCAGTCAAGGAAGAGAGGCGACTCAAAAAGAGCAGTATCTATTGGAGGGAAGAATGGACACTCTCCTATAGACAAATGGGAATTGAACTTTAAGAAGTCGCGGTCCAGCCCGCAAATGGAAGAGAGGGAGCAGCAAGCCCTTGCAGTGATAAGCAGGAAGCCAGTGGGCACCACAGAAAGGGCCCCCACTGGAGCTGTCTTCAGTTGGTTCTACCCAAGACCATTGGGGTAGAAGCTGAAGGGCAGATGAAAGAGGCCAACAGGAGAGAGCAACATCTCCCTCTGGCGGTGATAAAGACCCCAGGGAGGGGAGAGCAGCTTTCCAGCTTATACCAGCACATTTAGCGACCAAGAGAATGGTAGCCTCAAAGTAAAATCACCTCCATGCCCTTTCCCCTCCCATCATTCCCTTTTCCCTGACTCCTCAGGAACCAGAGTAATCAATGACGTAGGGGAAGAAAGAGAAATGAGAAAAAATGGGTCGAGCGCCTCCGATTCCACCTACACAAAGTTGGCTTGAAAAATTAGAGACTCAGTAGGTTTAGAAGAGCACAGTATGGATATTCCTTAAAATAATAAGGAGGGAGCCACATTTTGCTTGGTGCCGTGTCTGTAAATGAAGGAGGGCAGAGAAGAGCTTGCTGGAAGAATTTGATTAGCAGAAAATAAATGTGCTTCTTTCATGTACCCTCCCATCATCCGTTCCTTTATTTTAGTTACCCTACATGTCAGTCTGCTCAGGCTGCCAAAATAAAGTACCGCAGTGGTTTTAAAAAACAGAAATGCATTTGCTCATAGTTCCTGAGGCTAGAAGTCCAAAATCAAAGTGTTGGCTGGTTGTTTCTTCTGAGACCACTCACTCGACTGGCAGATGGTCATTTTCTCATTGTGTCCTCCCCCATTTTCCCTCTGTGGACACACATTCCTGGTGTCACTTTACGTGTCCAAATCGCCGCTTCTTACAGGGACACCAGATTAGGGCCCACTCTAATTCTACCAGCCTCATTCTAGCTAACTCCCCTCTTTGAAGGCCCTTTCTCCAAATAGTCACATTCTAAAATACTGAGAGTTAGGACTGCAACATCTGAATTTTGTAGATTGACACAACTCAGATCATGCAACCCTAAATCCTGTCTCTGTACCTGAGAACTAGCTAAATACTTTCCTAAGAATAGCAGGGTACCTGTCAGCAATGATGCTTTCAGCAGAATTTAGCCAAGTACTCTATATGCATGATGTAATTTATATCCCATAACCTGTTTAGGCAAACCAATCATTACCTCATCTATAGAACAGAAAATAGCCTCCGAGATTAGGTAGAATTTCCAACGTCTCACAGTTGCGAAGTAATTTGGCAGGAATTCTAACACAGAGAGTCATGCGTAAGCCAGCTCTTTTACATATGTGATTCTCATTAACATTGTATATTATTAAAATTGCATAACAAGCTATCTCTATATATTTTACAAGACAGGCTTTTACTAATGCAGGCATCTCCCACTTTTTGAGTGTTTGAGTTATGCCAGTTTGCTTTCAGGAAAAGCCTATAGTAGTACCTGTTTTCACTAACCAAAAGAAATCAGAAGAGGATTTGTACTTTTAAGACCAAAGATGAAAATCACTTATAGCATTCAGTATTCATTTGTTTTGCAACAAGTTGTTAGAGAAACAATGTTCATTCCAAGCAGCCAGAATGGCATCTCCAAGTCCCTTCCCCAGGAAACACTTTATGCAATCTGTATACTCACTTTATTATTTCTGCTTTTTTTCTGTATGTTAGTGTCATTTTAGGCTATTGGTAGGCTATTTTAGAGGTCTAGGAACACGCAGATGCATTCTCATATAAACAAATGGTAACTGCTTCTTTAAGCCATTTCTACTCACAAGAAGTTTCTTAGGAAGGCCCAGTTTTCTGAGAGTGGAAAAATCCTGAACCTCAGTAATGAGAAATTTCTGGTTAATGGCATGTGTTTATAACTCCACTCCTCTTGTAGTTGTGACAAATATGTGTAAAACTGCTTAAGAATAAACTACACATAGTCATAAAATTATGACTGCATATATCTTTAAACATATGGTGATAGAATATACAGAGATGCCCATATTTACACATCAGAGCCGTTTTGTCAAATGACTAAATTCACAGTGTGGAACTTGTTCTTTTTGGTAACTCTTATTGTGGCTTTTTCATTAGAGGAATTAAAGAATAGCAGTAGTTACGAGAAAATGACAGTTATCTCACATGTCTCGACAGTTTTCTGTCCGCCAGGATCTTTGAATCATTGGTTCCATCCTCCCTGGAAGTCAAAGAAACAGCACCTTGCAGGTAAGAAAACAGATCCCGAGAGAAGTTTCATCACAAGTATCTGCATCAGATAATTTGGGTGATGTTTGCTATGTCCCAAGAGATAGAAAGTAGTGAGTAGGAAGTTAGTTCCTAACAAACTTGAGATGCTCCAGAATGACAAGAGAGCTCTGTGCTAAACAATCTGTCAAAGGTATTAAGAAGTCACAAGCCTAATTGAGGTGGCAATTTCAGAACCTTTAGATTAGTGGCTATTAAACACCGTGATATATCTGCAACATTTAAGATGTCTGTTAAAAAAAAAAAAAAAAAAAAAAAAAAACATTTGTCCTCTGAGTACCCCAGCTTAGAAATTTGGATTCATGAAGCTTTGATAGTGTTCAGGAATTAACGTGCTTCTCACTCATAGTGCCCAACATTGGGAAACACTTATTTTATTAGTCGCTCTGCATGCAGGCTCGCTATAAGATTCAATGGAGTCATTTTTCTTTTGTTTTGTTTTGTTTAACTTTCATTGTTGCGACCCTGACCCAAACAGTCACAGTTCATTGGTCTCATTAGACTTAGGAATGACTATTTTTTAATGCCTCCAAATGTTTCTAATGAGTACCCAAGGAGCAGGAGCAGGCAGTGATCTCCCAGATACAATACGATGAATTAGGAAGTTCTCAAAAACCAACATAATCCTCCCAAAGAAGCATCCCAGATAAAATATTGCCCATAAAAATCACTTCGTCCAGATTATTGTTTTTCTCCACTCATGCCAGTATCTCTAACATCTGATACAAGTCTAAAATAATGGTAAGAAAAAGTTACAGAAAGACAGATAATTGTTACTAAAAGGAAACTTGGAGAAAAAGAATCTCAAAGTCCAGAGATACTAGAAAATCAGAGACAAACTTGGAAGAGAACGTAGTTGTGACAGTTGGAGAATTCCTATATCGTGCCAGGGTCTGCGCTAATCTGTGAACATGCATCATGGTTTAATCTCTGCAACACGGCTACAATGTTCATGTCGTCACTAAATACATTTTGTAGCAAAGAAAATTGAACAAAGTGACAGAGAACATAAAATGATCCATTGAGACAAAAGGATCATAACTTAAGTCAATGTTTGTCTTCATTTAGGACACTTCTGTTGATTTTTTTTTTTTTCGTAAAGATGGAGGTGAGACTGAAGGACGTTCTGCTCCTCCTAAAGCCAAAGTCAAAGCAAAGACTTTGAAGGCCAAGAAAGCAGTGATAAAAGGCTTTCACAGCCACGAGAAGATCTGCACATCAGTCACCTTCCCATGACCTAAGACACTGGCCCTGAAGGCAGTCCAAATATCATTGCAAGAACGCCCCCAGTAGAAACAAACTTGAACACTGTCATGGTCAAATTTCCCCAACCACCAAGTTGGCCATGAAGAAGACAGAAGACAACCACACACTGGGTTCTGTGAGTTGTGGGGGGTTTCTTCATTTGTTTTGTTTCATTATTTTCCATCACACCCCATTTCTTCTATTGTCTTGAAAAGATTGAGAGTCGATAGTTTGTTAGGTCTTATTGATGACAAGATAGTGGATCTTCAGTTCCCCACATATCCACTCGATCCATCAAAAATTCCCAATGCACAAAGAGCACTTTGTAAACCACCAATTTTCCTCTGAGTGCTGTCGTTATGGGCCAATTTCTTTGAAAGTGTTTCCTAAAAAACATTACTTACTGACTAAGAGGGATCTGTCCATCAATAGCAGAAATAAATCCTACAGCAACTATTTACCAATGCTGCAAATACACAGTGCCTATGCACTTGTTTTTCTCTTCTAATCCGAATGACAGCATCTGTTCTCTCTCTCTCTCTCTCCTCCTCCTCCTCCTCCTCCTTCTTCTTCTCTCTCTCCTCTCTCTTCTCTCTCCTCTCTCCTTAACATGATCCCCTTCATTTTCATCCAGTTTGTTGTAAATGGAATGGTTTCACTTTTTTCTTTCACCTGTATAAAATGCCATTGAGTATATATACCACAACTTTTTTATCCAGTCATCTGCTGATGGACATTTTGGTTATTTCCATGTCTTGGCTACTGTGAATTATGTTGCTATGAATATAACAGGTGTTTTTTGTTTTGTTTTGTTTTTCTGAGTAGAGCTTTGTATTTTCAGGGTATATGCCTAGGAGAGAGGTTGCTAGATTGAATATGGCTCCATCCGTATTATTTTGAGGAATAGCCATACTGTGCGTTTTTTTTTTCTTTATAAAGATGGGCCAATGGGAAAAAGAAATTAGATGATATTGGTAAAAATTGGAATCTAGGTTCCAGAAAGACATGAAGAGAGATGTAGCTTCCTGAACCTTGCTTATTTTTGTTCTAGATTTGCCTGCTTCAAGGTTACTCTTCCACCAATGTGACTTGCACTATACTCTTATAGTACAATCATCCCTGACATAATCAAGAGAAATTGCACTAAATACACTGTAGCAATGTTATATTTATATGAAGCACTATGAGTCAACCAATTTTGCATGGGGTTGATGACAGTGTGGAAGACAGAAAAAAGGACAGAAGGAAGCCAAGAAACGAGATGATTTCAGAAACATGGAAGATCTGTGTGGGTATAAAACCTGAAAACTGAAAATAGGTGCCTGAAGTATTGTACTCCCTAGAGGCCCCATCCTGCCCCCATTTCTTCTTTTGTCTTGAAAAGATTGAGAGTCAATAGTTTGTTAGGTCTTATTGATGACAAGATAGTGGATCTTCAGTTCCCCACATATCCACTCGATCCATCAAAAATTCCCAATGCGTAAAGAGCGCTTTATAAACCACCAATTTTCCTCTGAGTGCTGTCATTATGGGCCAATTTCTCTGAAAGTGTTTCCTAAAAAACATTACCTACTGACTAATAGGGATCTGTCCATCAATAGCAGAAATAAATCCTACAGCAACTATTTACCAATGCTGCAAATACACAATGCATATGCACTTGTTTTTCTCTTCTAGTCTGAATGTTATCTTTTGGAAAATAACAAGATGGATTTATATAGACACTTTCATTTTTTTTTTCCTCTCAGATCAATTGAGTAACTCTATTCTTCCAGGAAAAAAAAATTTTCTCTGACTGTTCCTGTTGGGTGGGGCTATTGAAAGAGGCAGGAAATGTTGAAAGTCTGTCCTTGAATGTATCGTTAGGTTTCTGTCATGGGGCACAAAGGCCTGGAGTGTTTGCTATTCAGCCATGCATAGTTCAGAAAAGCTACTCAGAAACCATACGTTTATATATTTTCTATTTCACCATATTTTCATTTTGATTGATTTTGATATTTCTTTTCTGAACTTTATAACTTGGAGATAAAACAAGCTTGGCGCTGACCACTTGATATTAAAGAATGTACTGAACACTTGCTCTTAAGAGAAAATTGGATCCGTGATGTGACTATTTCTATTTAATGTCAGGTAGTCACAACTTGTTAAGACCTGCTTTTCTTAAGGCTCTGAAATTGCACTTATAATGAAAATTCATTTTCAGTGTTTGATGTATGCTTGTAGAGGAACTTCATTTGTAAATTACCTGTAATTTTCTTTCACTGGGCTGGTTCCTAATATAAAATCTTCATACTGCAATATAGTTTATTTGATATTACATCAACATAAATTAATTTTAAAAAGTAACAGTAACTGAATGATGTCCATAGTCTGGTTAACATTATAAAGCAATGTTAACATCCTGGCTTTGATACTAAGTTATGTTACCATTGAATAACCCGAGGGAAGGATATATGAGTTTCTATATCCTGATGGTGCAGATGACCGTGAATCTATAATCATTTAAAAATAACAAGTTGAAAGAATTAATAGTAAAAGAAGTATTACAGAGCAACAGCTGTAGAGGCTGGAACAATATAACTGGGGTTCTTGGCTCTACCACTTAAAAGCTGACTTTGGGAGAATCATTTGAAATCTCAAAACCTCATTTTATTTGCCTCTGAAATGGCAGTCATAGGGTTGTGAAGTTAAATAAGAAAATGTATCCAGTAAATAGCTTGCCAAGAGAAACTGCTAAAATTACAATGAGCCATTAGTGACACAAGATGAAATCAAGTAGGACAACAAAATCTCTGCCAATTGCTTATGTTTCAGTGTTTATAATGAGACGCCTGGGCCAAAAGTGTGTTTTAAGGTAACCATACCTTTATATCTTCCTACATCTCTGAATTCCTTACCCATTTGTCTCCTTGTCCTATGGTTTTGAAGCGACTGGAAAATAAATGACTAATAGAGGTGGAGCACTTTGATCTTCCATGGCTTCCTCATCTCCATCATAAGACCCCCTTACAGACCATGGTGTCAAGACAAGATCCAGACCCACACATGTTGAACTAAATATTTGCCACTCCAAGCTCCTCTGATAGAGAGGACCATCCTTTGATCCAAGCACAAGGTCCTAAATCCAAGGTCTTTTACAATTAAAGCAGATAGTCCATTGTTATTAAATCCATTGGACATCATCTTTTGCAATGAAAACAAGTACAAGGACTTCATAATCCTGAGAGCCAACGGGTCACAATTTTTCCCCTGTAAAAACAGAGTATCATACAACACCATTCAAACAAAGAGATTGAAGATTCCCGTTTTTTTTTTTTATTTGTTTCTTATTCAATTTTGAGTATCTCAGTACATTCCTAATTAGTATCATCATTATAGACAGATTTCTCTGAAAAGTGTTTCTAAAGTCGGATTGCATACTAACAAGAAACACCAGCTGCAATAAGTGGTCTAACATCTACCCTAAGAAGTTACTTTTTTTTTTAAAGTGGATGTATTATTGCAAATGTGTCAAGCACATTTAATTTCCTTTTCATTTTTAAAATATATTTGAAATGACCTTTTTAGAGAAATCATCCCTCTCAGAAGAATGGATCTCTGCTCTTCACAGTCACAATGAAATTTCATCCCTCTAGGGAGAATTTCCATGTCATCGTTTTCATCTTATCAAGTCCTCGGTGAAGTGTTCACAATCAGCTATGGACCAGTGGTTGAACGTTGAAATTGATGTAACTCCCAGATGCATACATTCTTGTCAATTATGAAGTATATGAAAATCAATTCTAAATGCATATTTTTGGCCTTGATTTCCATAAGTGTTTGACACACTTTGACAACCATTTTCCAAAGTTTTAACTGCAAGGGATGTTGATGAATGCAATGATGTCTCCCACATGGACAAAAGAATGCTGATGGCACAAAATGCACAGTCTGATGAACATGTATGATCTTATCACAGATCTAGTAGAAAGGCTCAGATGTTTCAAAATATGACGATCACACACAGAGGCTGAAGCAGAAGTCTTATATGATGATGAAGGCAAAAAGACATTTTTCTGAAAAGTAACACCTTTGACAATACAACAATCACATTTTCAGAATTGTACCTACTTGTGATTTATTTTGAATGGAGCAGATCAAGTCACTTACATGTAGAAACCTATGTAAAATCTAAATTTACATGTTCCCACCTATTTTCTGAGTAGTCTCAAATAAGTTATTTAGTGCCTAAATCCATAATTTCATCTGTACAATGAGGGAAATTAAAAAGCTTCTCCAACTCTTGTGTGGATGAAATGACACCATGCTTCAAATCAGCTCTATAGTACTTACACTACAAGTGAATACTTTGTTCTCAGAATTATATTAAAATGGGTTACCTGCCAAATTGATGCGCATATATTTGTAGTGTCTTAACCGCTATCATCCCTTCTTTGTCCTTTGAACCTAAGGATCATATGAGAAACTTAGGAGACCTCCAGAGTTCAAACATCAGCCAGACTCCTACCTAAAGTTCTGTGGATGGACAGAGAAGGATTGGAAGCTATCGGCAAGTTTCTACTTACATTGTCCTCCCTCCTCCATGTTCCGTGGTATGATCTTATACATGGTCTTCCACTAACCACTGTGACTTATCTAAGCTAAAATGAACTCACTTTTAATCCAGATCCTGGGAAATGTCTGGGAACACACAGAATTTATTCTGCAGGTATCACTCTTCCATTAGTGCTTCATTTGAATTAGGATGTTCCTCATTTTGCACAGCTGTCCAGCACCTTCTCCCAGCCCTGTTGTTTTAGGTCCAGACTGGCACAGTTCTAGAATCAGCGAGTCCCTCTCCAGATACCAGTTTCTGTTTTCTAATTATTTTTATCTCTGGAAACACATAGTTTCTTCTTTCACAAAGTTTTCAAGCTTCTTTTTAGGTTTTAGAATTCAGACACACAAAGGCACATTGCAATAATTACCCCTCTGACTTAATTTTTAAGCATCATCCTTAAAAACAGTTACATGGCCTCTTATTTTAACTTACCAGGAAAGACATACCTCAGTTGCCAACCACCACTGCCCTCCTTTCCTTTCTCATGATACCTTCTAAGTTTCATTTAGAAGTTGTAATTTTATGTGTCAACTTGATTGGGCCACAGGGTAATAGATGGTCAAACATTATTCTGGATGTTTCTGTGAGGGTATCTTTGGTATGCAATTAATATTTAAGTCAGTGAACTCCGAGAAAGGCAGAGTGCTCTCAGTATTGCAGATAGACCTCATCCACTCAGTTGCAGGCCTTAACAGAACAAAGACTAACATCCCTGAGCCAAAGGAAACTGGACCAGCAGGCTGCCTTGGGATGCAAACTGCCACTTGTTCCTGAGTCTCCAGACTGGTGTTCAGATTTCTGGACTCACCAAGCCCTCCACAGTCATGTGAGCTAATTCCTTCATATAAGTTTTTCCATCTCTCTCTTTTCCCCTGTGGGCCTCCCCCCACACCCCCAATTTCTCTCGTTTCTTTGGAGAACCCAGACTAATAGAGAAAACTTCCTAGCTCTTTATACACTGGAACAGCTATCAAATGAAATCCTTATCTGGGAACATTGCTACAGATTAACATACGCGTTATACCCAAACAGCTGTTCTAATATTCATCTCAATGTTCTTGATTATAGAACACAATGCGAACACCTTAATAAAGATTTGGTCTTGTCGCAATCCAGTCATACACTGTCTTTGCAAACATATGTCCCACTAACTTCCATATTATAAGTGATGCTCCTGCCCTGAATTCTCATCCTAGATATTCTTGTAGGATCTCTCCACTTTACTTTGAAACTCTACAGGTTACGGAATTGGCAAATGGGTGGGAATCAGCTTTAACCAGAGAAGCTCTTCTTTTATATGCCTTGCTTTTTGCTTGTAATTTAAAGTTGCAGATGAAGAAAGGATGTCATCTTTCAGATGGATGCTACTGAGAACCAATCCAAACTGAAGAATGCAGAAGAAACCCTTCTTCATCAACTTTTTCATTCTTTACAGTTTTCATTATTTATCATTTATCTGCACAGTAACTCTGCAAGAGATAACTATTACTGAAAGAAACAATTTTCATAGAAGCATCATAATAGACGTTGATTGAGGTATTATAATGGACCTTTTTGGAGTAACTGACCTCTCTTTGGAAATATTTTGCTCCATTTGATTTATTAAAAAAACAAAAAACTAGCAGGTCTATAGCAATATACAATTTTACAAGTGTGTATGGCTAGGAGAAGTTAAAAATGTAATCCATTCATGCTTTTATTTTAAAATACTAATTTTTGTTTGGAAGTACCAAGTTATGTCTTATAAAAATGAGCAAAAATACAACTTTCCAGATTTTGTGATGTTTTCGAGCCAAGTGAGGGAAACAGGTATTGATGGAATATTCTTAAAAACAAATGAAAAGGTGATAAACTTGCTATGAAGGAAAGGAAAACACTCTGAGATTCTATAATAATGAAATTTAAGCAAGCCTCCCAGCCATGGAAATTTTGACTCGAAAATATTATTACCATGGTGAAGTATAAAAAAACTTTGTATTTTGGGAGGGAAGCCAAGAAAATTTCACTGGTTAGGGTCATGCCAAAGGTTTGTTATAAGTAATCAGAAAATTATTTTTATTTTAGAAAATAAAACAGACCTCTGTGGTTCACTTCTGTTCTCACAGAGATTGTGCATATTTTTTAGGTAGAGAAACCAAAAATCTAAAGAATGCAAAGTTTAAAGACCAAGATTCTTTCCTCCCCAGATGATACAACAGGTAAGGTCCTCTCACCTTCTTCCAGTTAAGATCTCTAGACTAAGACAAATTTCATCAGTGTTGCCACCATCCTTTTGTTTTGTTTTGACTCATGAACTGTTTCATTGGATACTGACATTCCTCTAGTCCCATCTCATTCCTGGTGAGTAAATATCTAGCATCCATTCCTAAGTCTGGAACAAAGAAGTTGCATGTTAACATTTTGAGGCTGGTCAGTAGTTTTATAAAAGAAGCCAAGCTATTTCCTCAAAACATCTTCTGCCCTAAGCATCCCTAAGATGAAAATGCCAACTGAAATGTGTCATTCTTTCTCGGCAAAATTACTTAACAGGTGCAGGGCATCAGAATGGACTACCTGGGATGAGCTGTGAAAAGACATCAGAAAATAGAGGAGATCAGAATGAGTAAAAGCCAGATACTCGCCATTGCCATCAACATGTCCCTGTGGGCTAACCTTGCCTGAGGTTCTGACCCCACTCTGCCTGGAGAAAGTTCCTGTGCAAGTGAAAGATATCTCTGGCCCTGGTATAACAAGAGAGATAAGTCTTTGGGGAAGATCCAGGAGGTAGTGAAATGAGGAATAATACATTTCATGGGTGCTCATGCCTGCTCACAGAGAAAAATAGGGAGGCCTCTGAGCGTTGCAACTGTTTCCATCTGTTCTCTTTATGAGTAACTGATGTCAGAAATTAGTGACTGCCAGAAGTCACTTGGTTGGCAATTACAGTGTTTAATGATATTAATATAAACTAGGAAAATGAGCTACTCTTTTCAAGAAGAGAAAAGCACAGATGAAGGTGAAATCAGCTTTCGAGATGCTATATTACTTACGACATCCTTTGTCATTACCTAAAGCAAAGATATATTTTCACTTTATTCACTGAGCAGATGGAAAAATCCCTAAGACCAGCAGATGCAAGACAAAGGAAACTTTCACACAAGCTCCAGAATTCTCACTATGAGTCCTAGGAGTGACTTTACTTGTCTCCCATGGGTCAAAAGAGTAGGTAGAAGAGGTTAAAAATGAGAAAACAGGTCTTGTTATGAATTAAACTTTGACCCCTGCGTGCTGGTTCTATGTCAAAATGAGGTGCTATAATATTCACCCTTATTTTTTCAACTGACTCTAGATAGTCACACATTGTGAAGTTCTGGCTTCCACTAAGCCTCCTATTCAGCTGTGTCGATGAATCCAGTGCAAGCCTGGGTAAGTCATCCCAGTAAAATGAATCTGGGGAATGGGCTTTTAATTTCTGCCCTGAATAATAAACAGAGAGGACAGTGTGTTCAGAGCTGAGAATGGTCTGTTAAACCAAACACTTGCAAATGTAAAAGACCCCTCCACCCCCCAAAAAAGTCTCTCCAAAATCACAGGGACAACACAGAACTCTCTTCACACACTATCTTTTAGTCAACGATGGAAAAAATTAAAATCCACAAGGAAAGCAACTGTTTTAAACAAATATTTTGTCTGTGGGTGGCAGTATATTTTAGCAGAAAATATATGCATTTTGGAGAAAGAGGGGTATGAGATGAGTGCTCACTCTGTCACTTACTATATGACTTAAATAAACTCAATAACTTCTCAAAGTCTAAAATTCATAATTATAAAATAGAAGTAACTGTAACTACCCCATTATACCACTGTGAGAACTATATCAAGTTGTGGATGTAAAGAGCTGGGCTTGCAATAGGTGGTTCGTTAATACTAGTCCGTCTCCTTCAACCATAGAAATCTTATCATTTTAGTAAGATTTACTATTTGAGGATCACTGGAAACCTAATGAAAACTTTCTTATAAAAATTGTAGACAAATGCTCCTTGTCAGACATTTCTGAAGATTCACTGATGACTTGTAATCTATTTATAGATTCATGCATGTCCATGAACCCCTGGCTTCACCACAATGGATGAATAAGAAGAAAGTGAACGGTAAGGAGTGGGTTGTGGATGCACTAAAAATTCTTCAAATTGAATAAAAATTCACAAACATCTATTAAAACACAGAGAAAGCATAGTTGTGTGGCAACTGTCACTTCTTTTCTGAAATAAACTACTGGGATGTAAAATAACAAAGAAACCAGATGCACATATTTTCAAGAAAACGTTTTGTTCAGTTGTACTTAGGTTAGTGTTATCAAACTTATGGTTATTGGCTTACATTGTCAAATATAACAACTCCCACCCGGCTTCTAAATACAGAGCATCTGGAAGTTGAGAACTTGGGGACCACAAAATCAGACTCCTAGGAAATTCCTACCCTTGAACCCTAAACTAATAGATCATGTTGCATTCGGATTTTTAGACATATTCTCCTATGAAGCCTCTAGACATTAAAAATATATTGTGTTGCAAATTCTTCCTTATCTAGGGTACTTAAGTCATGCAAAAAAATTCCTTCAATCATTATTTTCATTTGAGTTATTATGAAAACAAGTATTGGGGGAAAAATAAGACCATCTTTATGTACAACCTAGTTTCATATTTATTACAATGAATAATTACATTATTAATAGCCATATTACTGTAGTTTTGCAAAAAGTACTGACTTGGGAATTTATACAGGATTATTTATAACTATCCTTATGAAGGCCATGTTTCCAAATAAATATTTATCTTGAGGTATTAAAGATTTTCTTTCAGCGCTTCTGTTTCTAACAAAAAGCCTAACTACTCCTGAAAATCTCAGTTAAATGGTGAGCAAAACTCACCACCACAAAAGTCCTTGGAACACAGGCATGAATTTGTTTTAGATGAAACTTGGGTATGTCCATTAAATGTAGGGGAAAATATGCCATGTAAATCAATGACATATAATAAAATATTTTGTGTCTTTACTCAGAAGCAAAATATAAACAGTGAAATATTTTCACTATCAAAGCCCCAATTATCGGGTCAAATTAGGTGACAGAAATTAAAGTGACCATGGGTCTGCAGCACCGTTAACTGGTGGTGGCACGAGAGGCCTATAAATGTCATATAGAATGACATTTAGAGCCCACGGGCATTTGACAAAGAGGTCTTTTGAGCACAGTCATTTCCAATATGTGCTCCTCACAATGATGAGGGTGTCGTGCTACAAAGGATCACTGAATAGGAAAAGCTAATCCTCTATGGAACACACAGTTTTCCAGTGAAAAATGAAGCTTCTCACTCTATCTTTCATCTCTCATGATGTGTATGGCAGATTTTCTTCTACACTGATCTTCTAAAATACAAATTTAATTTAAAGGTGTGTGTCTGTGAGGATGGAGAAGCGGTGTGCATGAGAGCTGAGTATGCCTTCTGAGGGCGGCCATATGCTTTCTGGAATGCGTGACCGCAGCTAGCAGGCAGCCAAGGCTATACAAAAATCCACTTGTAAGTGACCTCTCCTGCATCTCTGAAGGTTTTGGGAAAATCTCATGTCTCAGAATATTTTAGATGCCGGGGACTTGGAGAACAGGAGCTCCAAGGACTGTGTCCAAATATTCCTGTTTGTTGTTGTTTTAGTTTATATATATATATATATATATATATATATATATATTCTTCATCCATTCATTTTCTACACATGGTATATATATTGAACACCTATTACATGTCTGGTTCTTTGCTAAGAACCATGGAATCAGAGCCAAATGAGAAAACTGCCGTCCATACAGAATTTACAGATTTGTGTTGACGGACATGGAAACAGATTATCAGTAACCAGGAGGCTAACGGCTGAGAGATGGGGAAATTGCCATGTGAACTCAAGATAGGGGCCGAATAACTCTGTGAGGGAGAGAATAGAGTTTGGGAAGGCTTCTGTGGAAGTGAATTATTAAATGCTTCTCTGGAGACTCCCCTGGAAGAACCAACTGACAGTCTCTACTCTGGAGAAATGAATTATCTCTACTGCCACTCCACACCATTCTATACACCACTAGCAGGACGAGAGCACAATAAACACACAAAGTGCCAGGCGATGGTAGCCTCTAATGACTAGAGCACAGGAAAGAATAGAGAACTCCTTCCTGAGGGAGGGCGGGACACTAGGGAAGGCCTCCTGGAAAAGATTACATTTGATTAAACAATGAAGCACAGGAGTTGATCAGGAGAAAGAGAAAGTTTATTCTAGAAAGAAGTTTGTGAGAACTGCACATGTGCCTGTCTCTTTAAGCTCCAGAAAGTGAGGCCAAAGTTCAATTTATCCACAGGAGAATGTTGATTTTGAATCAGCAGGGCTTACCTAGGGGTCAAGGCAGGGAAATATCTCAAGGAAAATAGTAATTGTTTAGAGATCTAACAGGGAAAACTGAAGGATGGTGTCTTTCTGGAAGGAAAGGTGAAATGAGACATGATTCCCATCTGTATCACAGGGCAAGGTGAGTCTTTTATAACTCAGAGGGTTTTCCTTGACCCCATGCTGGGAACTAACTCAGCACTTAATAAAAATAGCCCTTTCTCTCCCTTACCCTTCTCCCAAACATCCTTTTTCAGTGAATACACTCTGAAGATATTATTTCTATATCTGTAAATATCCTGAAAAAAA
Source organism: Solenodon paradoxus (assembly GCA_004363575.1). Classification (NCBI taxonomy): domain Eukaryota; kingdom Metazoa; phylum Chordata; class Mammalia; order Eulipotyphla; family Solenodontidae; genus Solenodon; species Solenodon paradoxus. The sequence goes on along the minus strand of RJWH01000474.1, from coordinate 481,559 downwards.
AACCAAAAAACAGAAATTTTGTCAGAAGAAAGATATTGAATAGAAAAGTTATTGCCGAGTATAACGCATTAGTTTCATTCCACTCATGGCCCTAAAAGCTGACTTATAACAGGCAAGAAAACAAATGGATTTCTTCAGCATTGCCTAACTTTCATGTACACGATACATAAATAATGTAAAAAGGTGACTTCTGTGCTGGCTCACTTTCTCTTTCACTCCTTTCCCTGTGCCTTTTCAGAATTCTAAGAGCCCTGTCATCATATTATGAAAAGAAAGCCATGTTAATTGCATTTTCAAGATAGGTAAAAGCTAATCTGTAATACCAGCTAGAACCCACATAGTACTGACTAGATCCGGTCACTGTTAAACACATAAATTTAATCTTTTATAAGTCTATGAGTTAAGTCTAAAGAGGCGTCACAACAAATAAGCTGTATAAGGTCACACATTTATAGTAAGCCATATAATCTGGACTTGAACGCAGGCAGTTATGCTGAAGTGTCTGCACTTCTACACACTAGTCCAAAGTACTTATAATGGAGGACTCAACAGAGTGAATTTTTAGAATCCCTCTCTAGTTCCCTCCAGACTAAGGTATACCCTTCTAGAAAAGTGAACTGATGCATGTGTGTTACATGTATGTGGTGTGCGGTATGTGTATGCTTGTGTGTATAAATGTATGTGTGTTGTGGTGTGTGTGTGTGCAGGAGTTTGTCTGTGCCTTAGAGATGTACCCATTGAAGAGAACAACAAAGCAAACATAACATATTTCAAACCATGGTCTCCTTTGATACTGAGCATCTATGGTGGAGACACCATCTTTCTCACTCTGCCAGTAGAAAAAAAAAAAATGATGTGCACTCTGGTGGCCTAGTGGGTTAAGCCAAACATAGTCCACATACATCCCAAGGTCCCTAGTTCAAGACTCTGGTCTGGAGAAACAACCATGATGAACAACTAAATATAATAAAGTGCTTCTTCCTCCTCTCTCCTCCTACCTGCCTGTCTCCTTACATGTACCTTTTCTTAAAAAAAAAATAACCAAAAAAACTAGAAATAGCTAAGAGACATCCCCCAAGTAAGAGAATCACATATATGGCAGAGTTAGGATTTGAGTGTATAAGTGTACACAGGAAGAGACAGTATTATGGGAGTATTTCAAAGAAAGAATCTCATTGGCTGGAAAGGGAGAGAGAATCAAGGAAGACTTTCCAGAAGAGTCCTTTCACTGAGATCTGAATAATGAGCAAAATTCACACAGAATGGAGGGGCACTGTTTAAGGCAGAGAGAAGAATGTGAGCAAAGAGAGCCTGGCAACAAGATGAAATGTCAGTATTTCCCACACGGAGCAGAAGGGACCCAGGCAGAATACGTGGAAACCAGATTAGCTGGGGTCTTGAGGGATACAATAGGGATGCTAATCTGAAATACTAGGAGGAGAGGGTGGCCACAGCAGAGATCTAGAGAATTCCTAGTGGGGGAGGAGGCTAGGAGGCACCACTGTGTAATGAACTTTAGCATTTCTGAATTTTGACTGCATAGGTCGGACATTTCTGATTTGCATTTCTGAAAGCTGACCACATAGAGAACCGTTAGATTCCTGCAAAGGTATGTGATGCCAATGAGATAATCGAGAAATTATAAAAGCTCAGTTTGCTAAGAGATGGGTGGTGAGGGAAACTGGTGTGTGTGTGTGTGTGTGTGTGTGTGTGTGTGTGTGTGTGTGTGTGTGGTGTAGTGTGTGGTATGTGGTGTGTGTATCCACATGACACATGGTAGTGTGTGTACGTATAGGTATTTGCCTGTGGTCCAGAATTGGGTGGTTAGCGGTATCACTCCCTCAGAGCAGCAAGGATTAAACCTACCCACCTGGTAGGAAACATGGACTAGAGAAATTTGAGAGGATCCTGAGCAGTATCCACTCATTCATAGGCACACATTTTCCTATACCCTCCTTCACAGATCTTTAAGAAGAGGAAAAACAGCATGAACCAAGCACAGTAAAATTTGGTAACTAATACTCACTACCACCTTACAAAGGCTATCAAAGAGAATTCTTCCATTTTCAGACTCTCCACAGTTAGTTCACTAACTGCCCTGAGACTGAGGTGTGTGTGAGCATGAGTTCTCTACTTCCTCTAAGACAGGAGTTTTTCCCTCTGGACCAGTGAATTCACTTCTGAGACAGGAGAAGAGGTCAGACATGCCAGCAACTACAGATAATATCTAAAATCATTCTCTCCTTTTCCAGACAAGAAGACACAGGCTCAGGGAGCAGATAGCGCATACCCAAGGCCACACATCATTGTTCTATTCTAATTCTACTTCTTGGCAGGGGTCATATAATGGCAGAATGTGAGGAGAATCCTTCATAATTCCCTATACTATTCATCCCAAAGCAAGGCACTCCTATAGTATTGTACATTCACATGAGACACTTTTCTAAATGGCTTTGTGCTTATAGAATAGATCGGTAGATTCAGGAACGCCATGGATATGAGTCAATACCAACTCAATACTATAATTTAACAACTCATAATCAGTATATTCTGTTTTCTGATGTTTAGACTATCTCTTATTCCTTTCATTTTTACTATAAATAACAGAAATTTTATTTTACTTAGAAGTCAGCCTTCATATCAAAAGTAGAAGATTTGTTGGTAATTTTATCTGTGTGCATAAATTTCCCTTTAGGAAATTTAAGGATTTATGAATGATTAGGAGGAGAAACTAGCATAGATCACGGGCACTGGATGATCTAGTAGTTACCATAAAGACAGAATTGATATGATTTCTCCTCTTGCTTGCAGATGTACAATGAGTCTATGAAATAAGCGTGCCCTAGTGTCCTCATGGGTTAGTCCACCAGGAACAGTCCACACACATCCCAAGGTTCCTGGCCCCAGCACTGGGGGAAACCACCAGGATGAGCAACTAAATCAAATAAAATACTTCTTCTCTCTCTTCCTGCCTGCCTGTCTTCTCACCTTCATTCCAGCTAACACCTCTCCTTTAAAAAAAAAAAAAGGAAAAACAGGCAGTGAAATAAAAGCTATGCACCAGGGAAGAACACTTTATTACCTCAATATAACTCAAGGGTTTCTCTCAAAGAGTTAAAAGGACAAAACCTAGATAAAGAGTGACAAGACCTCACAGAGAGAGCTTAGAGCAGGGCCTTAGTCCAAGCTGGGGATAGCAGGCAGACTTTCTGTCTATGCCTGATAACTTATGCCCAAGCTGTGTGATTGAGGGTAAAATGATTAAAGTCTCTGAGCTCAGGTCTCCTCAAGTAAAAGGGGAATAATAATTATACCTGTTTTGTAGTGGTCAAATGAATAAATGCAATGAAGTGCTGTCCTTGGCAAAAATGTTAACTATGCTGAGGATGACAATGAATATATGCAATAAAAAAGTCAGGAAATATTGGAAGAGATACGTAATGCTCCACAGATAGGGATAATTGATCACCATGTGACTGGAAAATAAGGCTTCTTCATATGTCTGGGCCAAATAAAACCAGCTTTATAATGGTTTTCTAAATAATTCTGCAAATATATAATTTTATTTGGGAAGACAATATCTTCTCTCTACCTCTCCCTTTTGTTCTAGTTTACTATTCGATTAATGATCCTTAGAAAATTATGTATAATCAATCAACTGATCACTCATTATGCTTACATATATAATGTGATCTAGATACACATCATGAACACTAGAGGATGTTCATTAGGAAAATTATCCTAAGATGACTAATTTTATACTGGGCAATGGAGTGACACTCGTCGGAGGATTTAAGTGGAAGAAAGGTTTGGGAGAAGTGATGTGGGCTTTCAATGAAAAATAAACCGTCAACTTGTAGGACTTACTCTATTTCCTTGGGAAGGTGATTTAACCTCTGTAATTCTGTTACCTAATCTTAAAATCTGGAGGCACATAACAACTGGAGGTGGTTATCAAGAGGATGTGGCCATCAGTGGATCGCTGAACTTGACCCCAGGAGTCAGAAGCCCCTACCCCACTTCCCTGGCATTGGGTGCATGTTCCAGGTATTGTTCATTACTAGAAGTCACTTTAAAGACACAGCCTTGAGAAAGTGATGTGTTGTTCAGACACATTACTTCTGTATATATGACTGAACTCTTTAAGGCATCTGTATAAAGTCTTAAGATTCTTGCTGGCACTTACTTACTAAAATTGTCAGCTACCAATCAGGTCTGCCTCTTTCTTTGGTCTCTTCTTGTCCTCCTGTGTACATACCTTGATTTTTATCCAGGGAAACGCCTAGATTTTGAATACACAATAACCTAATTACAGGTTTTGAAATAGATTTGATAAACTAGATCATCTATATCAAGTACAGGTGTTCAGGAAGCACTCAGGGTTGATATCCAACTCATTGGGAGTAAATACACAACATAAGTGATGCAAAAATCCCTTTTCAGTGAACTGATTGACAAGTCAATTTCAGAGCACAAAGATCTCTGAACTGGGAGGGAAAATTCAGAAGCTCTTGATTTTAATTTTGGCTTTAAGCTGTTCTGGTCTTAAGCAACCATTAACCTCACTGAGTAGAATGCTTATGGCACAGAACTTTTGCGCTAAGACCTAACTAAAACCGATATTTTCAGGTTCCCTATGTGACCTTAAGCATGAATGACATAGACCTCAGCTTACCCACATGTAAATTAAACTAGTGATCTAAATGACCTGTAAGGGCCCTTCCAGCTCTCATATGGTACGATTACTTATTCTTACTGTTTAACAATATGTTTAAGTGGATCTCTCTTTTGTTTTGCTGAAAATGGATGTTAAAACGGTACATCATGTGGGTAGTTGGGAGGGACATTTCCTCTGACTTAGGCACAGACTCTGCCTAAGTCAGAGGCAGATGTTCTGTTAGAAAGAGTTGACTTGGGACAAGCTTATGATAGTTATGTATCTTCTTAAAAGAGAATTTTTTTCTGTCCTCAATGAAAAGGAATGCATATCCAGTCGATGGCTGTTAGCCACCATCAGATTTGTTTAAGGCTCACTGTCCCTCTCCCATTTGGAGCATCATGCATTTAATTAGGAATACTTAGAACCGGGGTTGCTCTCTCTACCTATCCCATAGAAATGGATGTCAGTCTATTACAGAAGAAAGTTGTCCTGAGTGAAAAGAACAAACAGATCTCAGAAAAAGGATTTACATTCATAGAATGAGTTAAAAGCCCAGGGCATTACAGTAAAGAATGCAATTTGTATTAAGCCAGTCTAGACACCCCCAATGTCAGCAGCTGTATTTCCATACAATGTTGATAAAAGTGATCACAATTACCACTAACAGACACATCCCATGTGCCAATTATACTGTGTACATGTTATTTCAGATGAAAATTTAGAGGAGATATTTTACCTTAAAAAATGGGAATTGAAGCTCAAGTCCAATTGTAATTGTACTTGATGGAGTCTCCTCTTCAATAAAGTGCAGTGTCCGCTGTTCTAGTGGTGATGTCATCCATCTGAGGAGAAAAATCTCTCTGGACAAAAATGGGGAAAAGTAAGTTAAGGAAGCTGAAAGATTAGTTTAAAAAATATAGAGAACCTAAAGAAAAAAGGTCATGTCAAAAAAGGAAAGAAAGGAGGAAAGAAAAGATATAGCAAACAAACAAACAAAAAAACTATTGCAGAAGAGCTGCGAGCCAAGAGGAAAGTACTGGAGATGGGATTTTGTGTGACAATGCAGGAGAGAAAAGAAAGAGCTTGGGGATTTGCTTGTATGCATGTTAAAATCTAACTGCTTCTCTTAAGGAGTGCATATTAGTGTCTCTTTTGATCAGTAAGCCAATGTTTCAACTGTGTTATCACTGCCTTCCTTGTGGCTTTTAATAATCATTCTTGAAATAGAAGTGTTTTTGCAGACATATTGGGAGATGCTCCTCGCACTTGACTGATTATTTAATCCACCCTGAAGCTGTCTGTCTGTCTGCAGGACGAGGTGTTCACACAGATTGAAAGCCAAGAAAACTAAGAATGGCGATGTCATCTTAGAGCAAATTAACTTACATAATGGGCCTGTCAATCCACCCTCCCCTCCGATTCCACTTTGTTGGTTTTTACAAAACTCAATCAGACCCTCACTGCTTGCCTTTCTTTTATTTTTAAAGAGGAAGGCAGACAGACAGGAACACAAGTAGGCAGGTAGCAGGCAGGAAGGAAGACAGGAGGGAGGGACACTTTTATTTATTTTGTTGTTCATTTTAGTTACTCACCCTGCCCGGGGCCACAGCTGGCTGACTGCACCCCAGGCACTGGCCCAACAGAACAGGTGAGCGACCAGAGCCACCTGGCTTTGCCCTCTTTCTCATGCACCAGTCAGTTATTCCAGCTTTCCTAAACTCCAGCCAAGTGCTAGGCATGGATGAGTGTCCTAAAGAGTATAAGGGGATTCATACCACTTAAAACAAATATACAGATGAAATGGACAGGATGTGAGTTGACGTAGTACCAAGATTCCTATGTGGAAGTCCTAATTCTCACTGTGTTGTTATTTGTAGATGTAACACTTGGGATGTCAGAGACGAGGTCATGAGGGAGGTACACTCAGGATGGAATTACTGTCCTTACCAGTGTCTGCCCCTCTGTCTCTGTCTTCTTTCTGTTTCTCATCTTGCCCTGCCTCTCACAACTGCACATGCAGGAATCCAAGAAAACAAGGAAGAGAGTCCTCACCAAGGACCAAATCTTCCAGCACCTTGATCATGAACTTCCCAGCCCCGACAGCTTTGAGGAACAGCATGTCTGTTGCTTAAAAGCCACTCAGTCTGGGGTATTTTGTTACAGCAACTATAGCAGACTGAGACAATGAGTAATGTTAAGGAACACGGTAGCTATACCTTAGCAGCCAGGGAGCCAGACCATACCCACCAGCATTTTCTAAGTGCCGTAGACATCCTGAGATGCACTAGGACAGAGGGGGTGTTTCTCCTTGAGTTGAGGAGATCAAGGACCCTTCACAGAGGAAAGGATTAATAAAAATGGATTTATAAAAATTTATAAAAATGAGCCTGAGTAAGACAGCCCTCTCAAACAGAGATGTAGACTTATTTGGTAAAGGAACTTAATCTAATTGTCCAATTCAGAATGCTATCTAGTGGCTGTCTTAAGTACAATCCTGAAATTAAATCATAAAAATGAGTCCATGCTCAGCCATGATCAATTAGATGCGTCTCCATGGCTACAGGATTGAAGAGATATCTGTGTCTTAACTGCCATAGTCAAGGAATTCAAAGACTCTACTGAGTCACTAAGTTAGAGTGGGTAGAGGGAAAGTTTTATACCAGCGGTATCAGAGATTCATTAGTAAAGGGAATTTGGGGCAGATTCTTAAAAAAATCTGTCGATATAGTTTGAAGAAACTATACATGGTTAGAAAAGTATATACACTCACATTTGGTTCTCACCACATTAAGCGTAAAAATCTAGTGAGACCAACTCTCACTTAAGCCTATAGGTAATCCAGCCATGCAATTTAGACATTGTCAGTCACTTGTGGTTTCCCTAATGTTTAACAAAGTTTTAATGCATTTTATTTATCCTGCTACAAATTTCCTTGTGCCCCGTCCCTACTTGGTGAAATAGTGTGTTCCCTGTTTTCCCAGATCTTTTAGTGGGTGTAACAGAACAGATATCTGATCTCTGTAAGATATTGCGATGTGCTCTAAGTACTACAGTCATGGTGGGAAGACTGTGGAGGAAAGGGAAAGTAAAGGCTTCTTACAGGAGCTGCCTTGCTATCTAGCTGGGTCTTGGAGGTCAGGCAAGATTTCTGTATAGATAAACTTGAGCAAAGAGTGAGGAGGAAAATCTAGGCAAAAGAAATAAGCAACCATTTGGAGAAGGGACAGACAGTGGTGTTTTGTGTGCCAGTTTCATGATACTCAGTCACATGTCACAGTTGAAGTCTGCACCTGGAATTTTAACAGAATCTTCTGATGCCTTTGACCCCATCACCACTATGCATTTGGTAAACAGTGATAAGTGCCTGCTATTTTGCTGAGCACTGAAGTAGGTGCCACTAAAGCATAAACAAAATAATAATCAGAGATTTCAGAGTGCCTGTCTAGTAACCTGTGGAAAACAAAAAATAAACTATGACATAATAGGCAGAGTCCAAAATGAAGTGTCAAATAAAAAGCATATTGTCACAATGCTTTAGCTCAGTTCAAGCCCTCCAATTTTCTTGCCTGAAGTACTGCAGCCTACTATAAGGACCCAGGGTAGGATCTCTGCATCAAGGGTACCTTGCTAAACTTCAAATTTCTCACCTGTGAAATCAGCATAAGATTACCTATATCATAAGGTTTTTGTGGGTAGCCAATGATTTAAGAGCATTGAGAACAAATACTAGTTTATGTTTGCTGCTGTTTGGTTAATATTGAAATTACTTCTCCCCCTTAAAAAAAAGAAAAAAGGAGAGAAAGGAAGGCAGGCAGGCTGCAGGCAAAAAGGAAGAGAGAGGAGGTAGAACATTTTTATTTAGTTTGTTCATTTAGTTGTTCCCTGGTCCTGGGTAGCAAACTTGGGTCCTCAGTTGTGTATGGACTGCATCTTAAGGATTAGCTTAACACCTGAGCCACCAGGGCACGAGATGCAATTACTTCTTAAGTAGCGTTGCCCCTTCCTGCGGCCCGTTATCCACTCTATACTCACCCAAGTTCTAGGGCTATAATTTAAACAGCTATCAGAAAGGTGACACATCTGTACACCCCCTGGGTGCCTGTCAATAGAAGGGAGACTTGGTAAATGAATGTCCAGGTTTCTAAGTTAAACAGATAAGGCATCATGAACTGATCCATTTCACTTCCCAGGCACAAGACACGACACTCCCACTGTATCCTTACCTGTGTATCTTATATGCCAGCTATACCTAACTAGTTGTCCGAGTTAAGAAACTCCTAAGGTTAGACAGTTACAAGGATATTGAGAGAAGTTAAGTGATATTTCTAAGAATACTCTCTAATGTATAATCCTTCATGCTTTCCACCAAGCCATTGCTGCAGCTCTTGAAAACTCTCATTGGACGGAGATCATGCACTCACATTGTCTCTGCTACTTGACCGGGCTTTTTGAGGGCATCTTGTTGCATTCATCTCTGAATTAATCTGCATCTGGTACTAAGCAGGGTGACAACATGAGAATTAATGCATACTTGATGAAACTGGGTAGTTGTGTAGATGTATTCAGATGGACAGTTATTTTGACATTAATAAGTCACTGACTTCTAGTGGGTTCATTAAACAATGAAGGACCGTTGCCGCTAAGCATTCATGCAATGCCTTAGCTCCTAATGGGAAATGCTCCTGGTGAAGTTTTTAAAGGGAATGGCACGCCAGACAGGGAAGTCTGCTGTTTGGGGAGAGTTTGGACCCCACACATCTAACTTCTCGATTTTTCCATTATGGAAAATGACAGGTAATATGTTAGATTCAGAATTTCAGAAAAAAGAGAGTTTTGTTTCATGTATTTGCACTCACATATTAACATAAGAAGTCCTAACACCGTGTGCATCTAGCACAATTTTGTCACACATATTTTGTATTATTAGATTTTTGTTATCATCCAGTGAGAAAGATGAAGCCAAGGTTATTTCCTCCAAACGACTTTTGAAAAATTTAAGGTGCAAGGAGGTTAAAAGAAGAGTAGTGGAGGTGGTGACTACAGTAACAAAAATAAGTAAAACAAATGAAGGTTCTCTATAGCTATCAAGATAGCATTGACCAAAGACCATTATAATACATTGCATCCCCACCTAGACTGAAAAAAGAGAATTATACAATTTATCAAAAAATAACTACCAGAACTCCATTGAAAAAAAAAGATATGTGTGCACCCTGGTGGCTGTGGAATCATAATCCACATAAAGCCCAGGGACCCAGGTTTCTGACCCAGGACCCAGAGCCATCCTGTGGGAGGATGGGGGTGTGTGTGTGTGTGTGTGTGTGTGTGTGTGTGTGTGTGTGTGTGTGTGTGTGTGTGTGTAGAGGGATAGGGAGCGAGTGAGGGAAGGGGAAGACAATCAAAATGAACAACCAAATAGATAAATGAAAATGTTTCTTCCGCCTCCTGTCTCTGCTTATCTAATTTCCTTCATTCCAGCCGGCTTCCTCCTCTAAAATTAATTAATTAATTAAAATAAATAAATAAAAGCTATGACCACATAATTCACACTAGCCAATACGTGGAATCAATCTAAATGCCTGTTGAGGAACGATTGGATAAAGAAGATGTGATACATGTATTCAATGGAATACTACTCAGCTATTAAAAAAAGATGAAATCATCCCACTTGAAGCAACTTGGGTGAAAACTTGAGCTGATTAGGCTAAGTGCAATTAGTCAGACAGAAAGAAAAATACCAGATGGTTTCATTCATGTGCAGAATATAAAGAAACAAAACGAATGAACAAAACACGACAAAATTCTCCTAGACTCTGAAATCAAGACTGTGGTTATTAGAAAGGGGAAGAGAAGAGGAGGAAAACAGGAGTCCAGAGGGCAGAAAGGATGGAGGTGATCATGACCGTCCCTAGAACTCTGGGGGAGGAGCAGGGCTGCAAGTGTGCTATACACATTGATAAAGGTGTGACTCTATTCTCCTGAAATTATATAGCATTACCAACAAAGATTAATAAAAATTAAATATAAGATTATATGCAAAAAAAAAGACATCAAAATAACAAAAGAGCAGTAGCTATTTTACTCTTTGAAAGTTCTATGCCAAGTAAGTGGCAGGGCCCAGGATCTGTCCCAAATTTTCTTAGTCCAAACTAATACATTCCCAAAATGCTTTCCAGAATGGCATCCTTCCCCTCTGATCTTGAAAAGGAGTGTGTATGATTTAAAGTTGTGAAAAACACCATGGGAGTTCCCCAAACTCTTAGGGACCTAGCCATGCCTTGCAAAGGCAAGAATCAAAGGGGAACCAGACACAATATTTGTCACGTTTATTTTTCTATTTTTCCCAATTTCTTTCTTTTTTTGCTCTCCGCTTTTCTTCATAAAGTATCTAATTTTTTTCCCCCTTACACAGTAGAGTGGGAGCCAGTAATTCGAACAAAAGGAAAACATAAATGGTACTTCAATATTAAGTCCTGGGGGACATAAGTGATTTATATTCTCTTTCTTCAGCAATATTTGCTGTAAAGCTACTGAAGGTAATATTTAGAGGAAGTAGATATTTTGCCACAATTTCACCTTTTAATCCTTAGAGCATTTCCTTGATATCTATCAGCGGTTCATAAAGACTTTAACACTTTATGAGCAATATGTTGACTTCCTTTTGCAAAGGCAAGGAAAAAAAATAAAAATAAACTCTCATTGAAAAGGACTGCAATGTCTTCCCAAATGAAACTGGGTGATAAAAAAAATAAAATAGGCACAAAAAATGGAAGTCAGTTTTAGCTGGTTTTCATACTCTCTCTCAAAATCTGTACTCGGCGAAGGTTTATTTGATTTATTTAGTTCAGTCTTTCCTGGGGAAAAAAAAAAAAAAGCCATGGTAGGATTTTTCATCAACCCTTGTCAAGGATTTAATTGAAGATGATGACTCTTGTTTCTGAATATTAGTGAGGGAGGCAGAAAAAGTAGTAAAATACTCTTAGTACCTGAAGCCAAAGCCTTTCTGCAGTGTCCACTGGAATAGGTTATATTGTTCCAAATTCTTTATAACTTCCTGTCCTGACGTTATATTTTTAAGAGCTGATTTTATAGGAAATCAAAAAAAAAATCTGGAACGTTTGATACTGAATTAAAAACTTTAAGCTCAGGAATAATACTTTAAATGTGTATACCGTCAAGTTTAAGGGGACAATTTGCTTGATAATAGCACTTTGAAAGGTTGCTGATTTAACACAGCTTTGTCTTTCTCCCCAAGCTTTAGTCATTTATGTAGTTCTGTGTTGGGATTGCTGTTTAATTTCTACCTACCATTAGCCTGATATAATTTTTAAATCAACCCACTTATTTAAGAATGCAGACATTGATTCTAAAAGGGAACTTTATATCCATACAAAAAATATTTTTAAATGATTTTCACTTGCCATATTGCATGGTACACTTAGAAGGAAAATGAATGAATGCAAAAACAATGTTCTTATAATCTAACAAGGCACTTCGAGTCAGTTTAAGGCTCTGAGCCTGAGGCCACCATTCCGCTTGTTAGAGAGATCAGCAATGGCAGAGAACTGAAATGTTTTCTCTAGACATAATCCGAGGGTTGAAAGAGAATTGGAAAGCAAGTAATTTTCCTACCATGTGATTTACTGGTATTTATTTTCCACACTGGCGTCTCATCAGATATCACCACGGGGTGTACCACCTATGGCATGACAAATGCTGGGGTCTCCTAACAAGTTGGGGTTGGACAAAGGTGGAATTCCTCCCAGAGTCTCATAGCTTCACCTAAAAACCAGGGGTAATAACAGCTGATATCCAAACAGTTCTGAGGGTTTTGTGGAATAATAACTTGTACAAATGTGAGTACCTACTGGTTTGCTGGTTGCTCAGTTAATTCCAGTTTCCATCATCAACCTTCAATCCGTTTCTCTTTCCATTCTCCCTATTCTACAGACAGGAAAAGTCCACCTGTTCCAAGTACTGGTCCTCACTCTTCACAAGTCCTTATACAGAAATCTTCTTCAACAGTATAATTCACCCCTGATTTTTGCTAGAATGCTCAGAGGCTTTTGAAGTCCTGAGGAAATCACCTCCAATATTCAGACAGATGCCACAAGCATATCTGTCCATCCTACTGAAAGTTACACTGGCAAAATAAATGATAGATGAATGAAATATTGGTTAACCATCTTTGAAGAAGGAAAAGTGGAAATATTTGAAAAGTAGTAAATTTCTGTTCATAACTGAAACTGAAACCATCACATCATTTGGATGTAAGAGTTTGAGGGAAAACAAGTCCTTCTTAAGGCAAAAAACGTTAAGTCCCCATTAGGCTCTTTTAAAAGGGCTTCTTGAACATCAGATATCATTTCCAAAACACTTCTTCATTGATTTAAGTATAAATTAATCAGAAATGCATGGATTCCATTTCCCTTAGAAAACACATAGATTTTTACAAGCAGATACAAAATGCCTTACCTGCTTCCTATCACTTCAAGATTTGAAAGGGTGCTTTAGGTGCTCAGCACTGACTTACAAGTGCTAAACCATGCCCTTGATTCTTGCAAAGCATGAGAAGTGGTGACTTTGGCATATTTCTTTGTTCATCTATGTGAATACTAGAGGAACATGTGTTCTTAGAAATCCTAACAGAGAAGTAATTAATAAGCAATGCAACCTAAGCAATGGCATTTTCTAGACTGTCGCATGGCCCAGCAGAAAAAGACAATGTGTTCACAGATCTCAGACTGGTTTCCCAGCTTTAGCTCTGACTAGGTGTTTTCAGTTTCCTCATCTGAAAAATGGGGATAGCGAACAGGATCTATTTCTCTTGCAGCTTGCTGTAGGGTAGATATGAGATGATACATCAACAAAAATGTATCGAGCATCTCTGTGGGTGCTACTGGGGATTCAGAGACAGATGAACAAAATACTTTTTTTCTGGGCTTCAAGGTAACTCCTAGCACTAGTGGAAGAAGCTCTCTGGGAAGCTATTTTAGAGCTTTATCTTTGGGACAGAGTGTGAGAGCCTAAGGGTTACCCTGACACCCAGAGTTGCCTGGGGTCTGAGGGGTCACCAGCCTCTCCAAGGGAATCGGCTTTGTAAACATTCAGTTACTAAATTGTGAGGAGGAAGGAACAGATGGAATCTCATTGATACTTAGTGTCATTTTTATTATTATTACTACTACTTTGATGCAAATTGCCATTTGGGATCTGACTTATTTCCTGATATTCACACTTAAATGCTTCAGTTGGAAGAGCTTTTCATTTTTTTCCAGTCATTCAGCCTTTTCTTCTGTTTTCCTCACTGTTCTCTTTCTGCTCTAGAAGCGTGGGCTTCCTGGTTTTCTTTTCACTTGTTTGGTCATCCGCTGGTCTTCCTCTTTTCCAGTGAAATCTGTTATCCTCAGTGAGTTCCCCAAGCCAGTCTGCTGGGCCATCTGATTTTTCTAACTCCAAAGCTGGGTCTATTTCTAGCTCACCGTAGACAAGAATTCCACAGCTATCTTGGCAGTCATATTCAGTTGTCCATTATATTTTATAAAACAAAACCTGAACAATGACTATGTATCAGGTTTTGGGATGAGGATTGGGATATACAGATATAGATAATGCTTTCCAGGAATCTTATCTAGCGAGCTTGGCAGAGAAATAAACAGAAAATGATAGGGCAGCATGTGAAACCTAATGCTGCAGCTCTATCAGAGGTGTAGCAGAGGTGTATCAATGGGGACACAAGTGAAGACTTAAGAGTGTAAGTCATATTTGTGCTCCATCTGGAAAGATGAGGTGGCTACTAGTCATCGAAAAGTATCCTAAGAGGAAAAAAAGCCATTTCTCTAAGTTCAGTGTTTGTTCAATAAGCTGTTCCCTACAGCATCCTCAGAGTATAGAGTTCAACCTCTTGGCAATTCCAAGGAGTGTCTTTGAGGGCTTATTCATTGCATCTCCAAATAGATGTGCAAGCTATGTAATAGTGTTCTTGTTATGTAAATTGAGTTTCCTGGCAGCTCCCCAGGGTATTCAGACCCTCTTACTCAGCTCCTATTCAGGCATTTCAGTCCAGATTTCTTCTCCCAGACTTGCCCTTGCATAAGGCTGGGGAAACTCTCCAAAGTCCATGGCTTTTGGATAAACGGGTAGATGAAAACAGAGATCACTGATGGGGAAATGGGAAAGGGGCTGGCTCACTGTTTTCAGAACCAGATCGATATTGATTCCAGATGTGCTGCTCTTTCTTAGAGATTTCATATCTCCTTCCCACCCACATCCCCTACCAGTTCCCCTAGAAGGGAGTTAGCATTTTCAAAGACAATAATGAGAAAAAATTTAGTGTGGTGAGAATATACAGGACAAAATAGATTGTGCTAGAAGTGATACTGGAGAGAAGAGCAGAAGCCTAATTGGAATTTAGAGAAATCAAATACATTTCCAGTCACACTTTCTTCATTTGAAAAAGTGGGAGGTTTTTATAGAAAATAAATGAGATGGCACACACCAATAAATCCTAGTAGTGCCAGATATTAAACACTCAAGCAGATACAAACTACAACCTCTAATGCCACATATCATCATTTTCTAGGAAAAGTGATTGTATGTCTCATGTAATTTGGAGGCTAGGTGAGGAAGGGCCAGGAAACATGGAGAAAATAAGGTGTTTTTTTGCTCCGGCATAATGAGATAATTGGGCCGGGAGAAGAAAGTTAGAATGTCAGGATACAAAGAAGAATGAGAAAAATTCATTTTGGTAAGTCACGTGTATTTGTTTTTCTCTGCTTTTGGAGAATGCTGGGTCAGTCTTTCCATATCTCCATTTGAAATGAATTGTTTCTGTTTGAGTTTCCTCCTGGAAGAGATCTGAGAAGGTTTCAGGAGACATCAGAACATATGGGAGCACAATTATTGTTTTCTTACACTGTTGTCTTCCTCTGATTCAACAATAATCCTTACTCCAAAAATCTGCAGCTCACGAGATCTGCTTTAAAGGAGCCACTGGGGCTGCATTAGTGAGACAAACTCCAGAGTACAGAAATAATTCAACCAAGACAAGACATATTATTAGACTGAGCAGATACTAGGTGATGGGAATACATGTAATCTCAACAGAAAATCAAAGTAGACCTTTTTCTAGACTGCATTAATTTGGATCTGAGTTACTGAACCATGAATTGTTTTGGTTTGGTTTGGTTTTCCACCAGTCTTCTGATTTCATATCCTGAAGAATATTCAGGTTGTTAGCATAGTGATTCTTCCCCTGGGCCATACTGGCAGAGACAAATGACAAACTGACATTCTTTAAAGACCAGTGGCCGAGGATCTGGTCTTCATTTTTTTCAAGAGCTGGTTATATACCTTAGACTCAGAAGTCAAAAGCCTTAACAGTTATTTTCCAAAATTAATTAATTAATTAAACAATCTCTAAGTGTCCTTTTGGATCTAAAATCCTGTAACTTTGTAAGACTGAGAAAATAATATATCTTCTTTTCACTTCACAAGAGTATAGCAGGGATTAAATAAGAGAGCCAATGTGCTTGGGGATAGAGGAAGGGCTACATAAATTGAAATAGTAATGGAAGCCTGCTTTCACCTTGGACTCCAGTAGTGAGGAGTGAAACAAGACCTTGGCTGTCATTGGGGTCCATTATTCTCAAATCGTTTCCAGAAGGGTATTTTAATGCTGAATCAAAACTTTGTTGGCTTCTTAAAAGTCTTTTTGCAGAGTTTGATTTTGTTAGTTCACTATAGAATCTGGGATCTAGATTTACAAAACCACATGCAATTAAGGATTTTGATTCTGTTTGGAAGCACATAAAGTTGAGTTCATCTTTCAATGCAACGTAAGTTCTTACAACAGTGAGGTAATAATGATGATGCAGGGGAGGGTGAGTGCTGGGTCTGTCCAGAAAGAATTCTTGGAGTGTGCCGTTTGGTCAGGAACACAGAGCAAGTTTATTAAAAGCAGAAATAGTGAGTTGAAGCATCCTGTGGGCCAGGAAGTTTCCGTTAAGGGAATGCACATGTGTGTATAGGACCTGAGCTGCCTGCCCCTCACTCAGGCAAGTGAGGGGCGGGGCCTCTCCCTTCGTGGGCGTGTCCAGGTTACCAGGTGTGTGCTAAGGTGCGGTCTGCTCTTTATGGTCTTTGCTTATTTGTCTCAGGTTTGCCAGTTATTTTTCTACTCATACATCTGCAGACTGCCCTGTAGATTTTAAGCTATGGTGTCCCCACATCAATACGTGAGGTAAAAGTAGGTTACAATAATTACTTATTCACGTTATAATAAACATTATTAGTATTTTTATCAAGAGGTAGTATCAGATTATATTTACTATTAAAAACCTGGGCTTAAATGGCACTTTTTAACTTCTCGCTGTCTTATCTGGAGCAAGTCACTTCTCTTCTCTGAACCTCACTTTTCTCATACTTAAAATACCAACCATATCCTTTCCATCCAGAATGTGTAACAACTAGAGATAATTCATATAAATAAACGAATGGAGTATGATATGTTGACTCACCTCCCTTTTCACTTACCCTTTAAAATATCATAGCCAAAGAATATAGGTATTCACTTTTCAAAAGTTTGTGCTACCTCACTTTGCTTTTACAAAAAACCTACAGTAGTACATGTTTTCAATCATTAAAATCAGAAGAGCAATTCTGCTTTTGCTATAAGAGACAAAAAACAGAGTATCCTGCATGTTTGGCAACAAATTGTTCTGGAAAGAGCCCTCCCCCAGCTCCAGCTGAACCTCCAGAGTGGTGCCACCAAGTTCATTTCCCCAGAAATCACTTTATACATGCTAGGTATTTATCACTTCATTTCTGCTTTTCCTATGTGTTCGGGTTATTTTAGGTTGTAGGTGTTATTTGTTATGTTGAGTAAGTTATTTTGGGGGTCTGAAGACACGCCAATTTTTTTTTCCATAAATATGGATGTAACTGTTTCTTCATTTTACACCATTTCCTCTTACAAATGGACTCATCGGAACATTCTTTCAGATAGCACAGGAAACCTATATTGGTAAAACAATGCTTCATATTAATCATATTATTAGTAAATAAGCCTCTGAGTTGCCTAACAGGTGTTCAGATTATCCTACCATCTGAATGGATGCCAATACCCACGTTTGTTTACAGGTATCTGCTCTCTCTCGGAGACTAAGCATTTAGTGGGTGGTGTTTGGGTGAGTAAAACTACCTTCTGTTATTGTTAGCTTGTCTTTAACATTTAGGGAGATATGCCCAAATGTATGTCTTATAGCAATTTTGCCTTACTATTTAGTGATATTTATTCACAGAGAGACATGTTTGCAAAAGCAAGTACATTTTTCTTCTCCAAATATTCTTCCTGTTTTCTACCATTCCAAGTCTCTTGAGCAAATCCACTATTTACAATAGAGTTGTTTTAACGACATGTTTATGAAAATACAGATCCCCATCACAGTTTCCCTCTGGACTATCAAAGAGAATTTCAAATCCTGTTAGTCATTGCAAGATGAAAGGAGGGTTCAACTATGTATCAAACTGTATCTGAGGAACTGAAATTGTTTCATAAACCTCAATTAGGCCTCATACCACCCCCCTGAGGCAAGAAAGAAGTATTATGCACTTTTATGGAGACACAAACTTAAAACCCACGGAGAGGTTAATCAATTTGCATCAAATGTCTTATAGCTGGTCTGCGGTGAGTTAGGAACAAAATGGAATTTCTTCCTAGGGAGCAACTTACCTTCTTTTATTTCCCTGATTACTAGAGTGTATGAAAGTTCTGGAAAATGATGATGAATGTTCAAAAGAAACCCCTGAGAAAAGATTAGCATTTGTTTCCCAGTTTAGTAAATGAGTGATTTGTTTTTCATGCAGAAGCAGCAACACCTTGCTTTGTTTTGGCAAACTCAAGTAGAAATGACCCCTCTGAGGAAGGAGAAGAAGAAAGCAGAGCAATTCAGGAATCGAGCCTTTGGTAGACTATTTCTTTTTCTTTCTTTCTTTCTTTTCTTTTTTTTTTTTTTTCCCTTCTTTCAATCTCCTTCCACAGCAACCTGCGCAGCCATTGATCGCTAGAGGGCACTTGAGGTAGAAGAAATAAAGCCTTAATATCCACTTTAACAGGACCAGTTGCCTAAAAGCAGTGCCCCGTTTTCCACACGGCAGCATATCTTTAATAAACACACAGACAAAAAAATCCTTAGACAGCATTATGCAGCTTGGACTAATAAAGAAATGCCATTCACATTCCCAGTCATGCCATTTTCTTTCAGCTTCATGGAGCATTGGTCGAATGCCTTTATTACAGTTTTCGCTAATAATCGATTCGATCACAACTGATCAGAACTATAAACTCCATTTTAGGTCTCATAAGAGACCCTCCCACTCCCGTACATGCTCTTTGCATGTACAGAGATGCATTAGTTCAAGTGTGCACATTTCAAGTGAAAGCTACCTTCTCAGTAAGACTTGAGATCAAATACATTTAATTATGTTTTAATATTGAATACCATCTGATCTACCAAACTAGTATAGTACTTTGGGGGAGGTGGGCAGAAAGACTCCCCTTGGGTTTTCTTGCTCTTCTTTTTTTAAAAAAAATACACTGTGATCTCTGTCTTTATTTTTTTCCCTCTTCCTAGCACCCACATTAAACAACTGGAGTCTGGAATCTTACTCTCATGGCTTTCTCTTACAGGAAAAAATAAAAACAACAATAACAACAAAACCCATGATAATGCTAAGAGTGTAGTCCACGAAACCGGGCTGGCTTATTTGATAGCTTTATACCCGTCCCCTTAAACCTATCTGCTGCCCTCCCCCAGTGTCTATTTAGAAGCTGAATTGGAGCTTATCTCTTTTCTAGCACCTGGGAAGATGGGAGATAAAGCCATTTTGAAAAACTTCTCCAAAAACCTCTCAGCACAGATGTGGTTTTCAGAAAGTGTTTACACCTCCATTTACTGAAAATATAATAGCAAGCTCAAGATTAGTAATTACAGTCAATAATAAGAGATAAAGTCCTAATTTCAGGGACAGTTCAGTAATAAAGAAACACAGGGCATCTCACAAGTCTGATCAGCAAGCTCAATGAGATTTCTACCCCAAGAATTCATAACCATGTCTAAAGAACTCTATTTATTCAAATCCCATAATAAACATTAATCTAGTAATCACATGATATATGTAATGTGCATGGACTTTTATCTTTTTTAAGAGAGTATTGTAAGAATATTCCAGAACAAAACCATTTAATTACTGTTTAAAGTGTTAATATGACACTTTATTTTTCTTCCTTATATATGCCACTTGAGATATTGTTATCACTGCTAAGGCAGTGATTCTCAAACTTGAGGCAACAAAATACCCAGAAAATTTTGTTAAAACCCAGATTGCTGAGCCCCACCCAGATTCAAGGCCTGAAATCTTGCTTTTCTAACAAACCCCCTGAGGATAGGGAGGCCAGCTCTGGGCCAAAGAGCTCTGAGAAAGAATCACTTAACAAGCCC
The DNA here is from genome assembly GCA_004363575.1 of Solenodon paradoxus. Classification (NCBI taxonomy): domain Eukaryota; kingdom Metazoa; phylum Chordata; class Mammalia; order Eulipotyphla; family Solenodontidae; genus Solenodon; species Solenodon paradoxus. The sequence continues at coordinate 461,399 of RJWH01000474.1, read as the reverse complement.
ACATCATAGCTTTCCTAAAGAGGGTGCTTTAAAACACTCAAGCTTAAAAAAAAAAAAAAAAAAAAAAAAAAAGTTTTTCTTTAATTTATTTAAACGTTTAAAAACTTCTTAAAACAGCTTTCTTCATGTTTTCATTCTTTGTGTTTTCTCCAATGTTAGAATTCAATATAAAGTTCTCATTTCTTTTACCTAATGTAAGTATGATACCCACCCCCCAAAAATAGGATTAAAAATAGGATTTCAAAACAGAAAATAAACTCTTCATTCCAAGGAAATATTGCATATTAATTGGGGTTACATTTATGTTTTGGCCTTTCCATCCAAATTTTAATTTTAAATGACCCTGGCAGGACCACACTGTGAAGTCCCTTCATTCATGGAATCCCCACTCCTCACCCCTCCCTTCAGGAGACAGTCCATGAATGAATTTCTTCTAAAGTGAAAAGCAATCCAAATAAGTCTGAAAGTTCTCAGTAATCATACTGTATTGAACTCATTTTTTAAAGTTATTTTAGTTTTTTATTTTGTGCTGAAGAATGAAAAGGTTGCATTTTAATATAGCCAATATTAGATGCATTCCATTCTGCCATCTCTTGCTCCAACTACAGAAATTGTAGTGTTCCTATTTCTTCCATCCCCTTCCAGGGCTCTGCTGCCTAGAAGCTAGCTGATTCCTCCCTCTCCAACCAGCCAGTCACTTGGTTTACTCTTCCCTAGTTAGTATGATCAGAAAAATTCCACCCATAGTGAAAAAGAAAAGTGTCTTTTGCTCCATGGAATCTCTCTCCATCTCATTCAGCTGCAATAGACTCCTGCAAAACTGTCTGCCTGTCACTGAAACCCAGGCTGGAGACATCCTGCCTCACCCCACTCTTCATGTCAGACTGCCAAGGTTATTCTGAATGCAGCCCTCCCTTTCAGTCCCTCCCCCTCCTTTGATTATACTCCTGCCCTATCAGATAATTCCTCCTGCCTCCTCCCCCCTGCAATGCTCCATAACACACACAATTTCGGTCAGGGCCACTATTCTAAAAAACCTATATAGCACTGTTCTCTTCCAGCTGTAACCCTGGAGAGGAGGTTGAAAAGAAAACACTTAAGGAGTTAGGCTCTCACCATTGTGACATTACACTGCATCCTATTAAGTGTGGGTGGAATTGTTAAAGAGGCAAATGCCTTGTCTTTCAGCATCCCTGATTATTTTAGAAATATTCTTATAGCGTTTTTAAACATCATCCTAATCCTCTTTCACACTGCTTAATCATCCAGACCTCTCTTAAGAATCAAGAGTAAATTAGTACCAAATTCTTACTGCAGTGCTTTGAGCAGAGATTAACAGGTGTAGGGAGGGTTACTTTGAATTCTATTGGCCAAAATTCAATGAAGACAATGTGTGTAGCTGCTCTGAGAGCAAACACAGACAAGGTGAGTTCAAAGAAACTCATCCTGATCCAAAGTACCCAAGTCCGTGGATTCTGACTCTCTTCACTTTGGCAAAATAGTTCTTATTTTAGAAAATGAGATTCGGGGATGATGTTTCCACTATGCTGGCTTTCTTTTGAGACCAATTTGTTGCTTGTGGTAATTCCCAGCCTCCAGGAACACACAGCTTTTTCTTTAGTTTTCATAGATGGAAGAAAGTACCCAAAGAAAGGTTCAGGTCATTTGTTCCAAGTGGAAATGAGTGTCTGAAAATTAAGCGCAAACCAAGATGTGATCTATTTCATTGTCCACTTGGGACTGCCCTGTCTGGCAGCAGTTTTAATTTGATTGAAGTTTGACTGCTGTTCCTTTTTCCCCAGGCCAAATTAGTCAATTCCTGAATGCCCTGTAAGCAACGGTTTGGTTTGAGAAGAAAATTGTTACTTAGTGCCTGCCTGGGGCGGGGGAGGGGGTAATAGCACCCTGCTCTTCTGCACCTCTCCTTCTGTGAAATAATTCACTTAAGTTTCTTAGCCTTGTCAGCTAGAACATGAAACAGACACTTAATAGACCTATAATCAATATTCTTTTCACAATGGGATGCTAGATGCCATACACACAAAAAAATGTCAAATCTGCATAAATATTATAAGCATATTGTGCCTGTTTTCTCATTCTGTTCACTCTGTCTCATTAATTTGAGTCAGACAGTACAAACTCACAAGACCTTGTGTCTGGTCCTCTGCGTCCCTTTTTCCCTTCTGTTTCAGCTGTGTCCCCAGATGGTAAAATCCTTCTTCAGAGCTCACTTCTAGTGCACAGGAAGCAGACTCACACAGGGCGGCAGGTGGAGGGGACTGCAACCCAAAAGTACTGCTTTAGTTCACCTTATTTTCACGGACTTTATTAAAAGATAACCGCAGGGGCTGCTTATTTCTACATGTTAGACTCAGTGAGGATAAAAGGAAGCTGAACCTCCTAATTCATGATCATTTCTTGCCCTGCCTCTACCCCAGGGTAACCGTTTCTCCAGGTCGGAGTGGAGTCCACCAGAGGACGTGGACGGAATACAGACCCGGCATCTTTTGGTGGGGGCTGAGGAATTGCAAGAATGAAGGCTGGGAAAACTCGCTGCCAGGGCACATGGAAAGGACGTAGCAATTTTTCCCCTTATTTTCCAAGCAAGTTCTGCCCTTCGTCTCACTCCCACTTAACCGCGCGCCCCTCTGCTCTCCCTCATCCCACACCCCTCCCCACCAGGAGCAGACGCGTGGGACTACCAGAAACGCGCTCCACCGCAAGAACGACACACAAACCCATGGAATAGGAGGCAGCAGTCTTGCAAACACCCCTACTTGGTCCTCAAGAGGCTTCCGGAAGAGCAGAGGTAAGCTGCCCTCGCGCACCCCTTGGCCCTGTCGCGCCCTCCTCCTTGCACAGCAAACAGCTGTGCGCCCCTAAGAGCTTTTGCAGGATAGCGCTAGCCCCAGAGCCCAGGTAAGGCGCCAGAGAAAGCTCACTGGTACCTCCTCCGCATCCTCTTGTCATCCGCAAGCTTTCGTATCCCTGAGCTTGGCCCTCCGCGTGCTGCGCGCACCGCGCGGACGGGCGCATCTGCACGCCCGGGCTTTGGCAGCGGAGACGCGCGGGGCGTGCTCGGGAGCGGGGAGCGAAAAGTTGTGCGCCCACTTGGGGGAAAGAGCGATCGAGCGAGCGCGCGAGAGCGAGGGGGAAGGCAGGGAGGGGGAGGGGTGGGGGGGACTGCTTACACGAATTTCCAAGTGGTAGACCTGCCTCTGCGCTCTGCCCAATGAGATCCGTCAGGGGAGGCACCCGGCTCACTTTTCCACATCACTTCACAGTTACATTTGGCAGGCAGGCGGGCTCGCACTCAGCCCAGAATTAGTGGATTTATTTGGAATCTCCCTGCCTTCTCCGAGCTCGTCCCCTGTCGCCGGGTTGGGCACAGACGGTAGCGTCCCCCCGCCGCTGCACTTTGGGCTGCGGACACCGGGAGCCCAGCGCGCCCGCCCCGCGTCTCCGCACCGAGCGCCGCAGCTCCGAGAGGCATGAACGGAATCCGGAGGCGCCTGCCCTGCGCGCGGGGACCAGTTGGTGCTCGCCGTCCTCGGGAGCCGACCCCGAACCCTCCCAGCTGTTTGTGAACCAGGAGGCTTGACATTTGCCAGCGCGGAGCCCCAGAAGAGTAAGTGTGCCCCCTCTGCCCCCCGTTTTTCTCCTTGCCCCGAAGACCCAGAAGGGACCTTTTCTTTTAGGAATCCCCATGCCCCTTCAGACACCTTGCGTCGCTCTTTCCTTCCCCCCAGATGGTGGATGCGGGGGCTCAGCCCAGGCGCCAGGCTGTGCTGCGTCTTCTTTCCTGCTCTGCACAGCGGATGAGGACACCTCAGGGTTTTGCCTGACGATTTGGGCAAACTGCTCTGGCAGTAGATTCTGGGGAGTATCGAGCAGCCGGTCCCCCCTCCAGTGTTTCTGCGGGTCTCCCTCCTTGCGGCCGCCTGGCGCTTTCGCCGCCTCCCCACGCAGGCAGGCGCCGCTGCAGCCGCGCGCCTTCACTGCGGGGTCCGTGCGGTGAATGGGAAGCACCCGCCACTAGTGGCGAGGAGGGTGCGAGCCGGAGAGGAAAGGAGGCGAAAGGGCCGGGGGTCCCCTATTGCTGGTTTGCTGTATCTCTGCATCTGGGTGAGCGACCACGGCGGTGGGGCTGCGGGCCACGACTCAGCAGCGACATCCCCCGCGCGGGGCTTTCCCACAAGTGGCTGATCCAGCCTGGGAGGTGCGGTGCTCGCTGCAAACTTGAGAGGCTCTGGTGCTGCCCCGCTGCGCCGCAGTCTCCGAGGCGCTGCCGGGCCTCCAGGCAGGACCCCCACGCAGCGCCCTCACCGAGCCCGCTAAGCTGCGCTCGCACCAGGCACCCTAAACCGGGGACTCCTCGGTGCCCCTTCTTCAGCGCCGGCAGAGACCCCGGAGCAGCGTTTCTGTCGTCTCTCGTCTCAGCTTCCAAGCACCCCCATCCTGGAGTGGGGAGTGGGGGCGGCCGCGCCCCTCGCTGAACCAAAGAAAGACTGCCCTCGCCTGGGTTCTGCCGGCGCGTAACAGGTTCATAAGGGACCCACCTCCCCGCACTCCCGGTTTCCCAGGCTCCAGCCAAGACTGGGGGACTGAAAACCTGCCGCCGCCAGTGCCGATGCCAACAGGTATCCGCAATTTCCTCCTCTCTTGCCCTCCCCGGCGCAAAGCCGCCCCCCCAGGCGTTCTGGCAGACCCCTTAAAGTTTCGATCTCCTTGACCCTTCCCGGCGGGCATGCAGCCGGCGGCAGGTAGCGGACTAGCCGCTGGCCTCGTCGGGCGGAGAAGGCAGCTGTTTGCTGGGGTTGTGAAATGTAAGAAATCCAACACTGTTTATTGTTGCAAACGCACAACATTAGCCAGTGATGGAAAAGCAGGCTGGCAGCTGCTCACTTCAGATCCAATGAAAGGCTAGAACTTACAACCCAGCGAACGGGAGGGAGAAAGGTCTTTTCAACTTTACCACCCTTTGCTGAAGATTCCACAAGAGTTTCCTCTCTCCGAGGCACGGAAGATCCGGCCATCCTTTCATCCGTAGAGCTGTTAATCAGAACAGTCGACTGTTTGTCTCCCATCCGGCTTCCCAGTATTTGTGGGCGGACAATGGGAAGGAGGGGACGCCGGAGAAGGTACGCAGCGCGCTGCCCTCTCACAACGGGGACCACCGCGAAGCCGAGAGGAGGGACTGGGGTTGGTTGGGATCCTTGGCATGTGTCTGTCCTCTTTACCAGACTCCTGACAGCCATCTCAATGGTTAACAGCCCTCCCCAGGCTGTCACTTCGGCTTCATTATAGGAGCTTTTCAACTGGAAAACTATATGTAGGCAAGAATATTTATGTAAGATTCTAGAATGGGATTTTCCATCCATTCAACCTCGCCGCTGTACCTCACTGCATGCAAAATGAGCCCTGTCGTTCATGCTAACCACTAGTGAATTTTTTGTGTTCAGTTTTGCAGGAATTTTATCCAGAGTGGGGTGTGTGTGTGTGTGTGTGTGTGAGAGAGAGAGAGAGAGAGAGAGAGAGAGAGAGAGAGAGAGAGAGAGAGAGAGAGAGAGAGAGAGAGAGAGAGAGAGAGAGAGAGAGGGAGAGAGAGAGGGAGGGAGGGAGAGAGAATTATTTTACTGAGAGGCCTAATACCTTTGAAGGATGTTCTCTGAGGGTTACATTCATTTTTCTCTCCTCAGAGGGAGTTCTCCATAATCATGGTGTTCAGACATGTTTTTCCACTTCTCTGAGCTGCTGTGGCTGAAAGACATTCTAGGGCTATACCTCTCATTACATACTAATACGAATAATAATATTCTGTAATTCTGCTTTAGCAGATTTGAAGCTCTCCCATCACATAGTCATTTCATGCTGGAGCAGTTGCAGGATTTTAAATCACCTTTGATAAATATTTTTGCTAGACCCAAAGAGGGCTTGGAGTTGAGAAAATCTCTTCGGAAAACAGAAAGAAGAGCCTTCCCGGCAAACTCTGGGGAGACCTTCATTCAACTGAAATAGCAGTTCACTTTCTTCATTCTGCTTCCCACATGCGTGGCCAGGTATCCTGTGACCATCACAAATGGCCAAATATTTTAGACACTGGCTCATTTCTCTGAAGTGTGTGCTATATGCTACCATCCAAACTTTTTTCATCTTTGCCCTCTGCCACCCGGATCTTGTATTTCTTTTTATTATTATAAATCAATTATTCTGTTATAATTTACCATCACCTAAAACTCTCAAGATTCCAGATGAGTACATCTCTCCACCTTAAGACTCTTAACCTCTTTGTATTTTTGGTGTCTTGGTGCATGTCTTGAGCACATGAAGGTCTTAGGCATTTAGCTAAAGAACAGTTTTACAGCAGCCCTTACTTGAATATCAGCTTCATTTGCTTATGGATTCATATCAGCTCTAAAAGGAAAGAAGTCTTTAATCTAAAAAAAAATTGCCAATCTTTATTTGGGTACTATACAGAGCTCTGGTCAAGGCAGTCCTCTCCTTTAGCACTGAACATACTTTTAAGTACCAAGTGTGGCATGCTGCATGTTAAGACACCAAACTAAACCCAAACAAAAAAACCCTACCCTTAAAACATGCTCAACAGGATGGAAGGACCATGTACGAAGGTATTCGTAAAACCTTTTATAGGAATATACTCCTGATGCAACATTTCCTTGAAAACTATGCACAGATTTGAGGTCTGATAGCTGGGTAGCAGTGGGGTATGAGATTATTGGAGCAAAGCATGGGAACTCCAAAGAATGAGGGTAGAATCATTCTATTTAAGAAACGGTACCTCCGGGCTTTGCTGCCCAGGTTCCTGTCATTGTTTATTGGTAAGAAAAAAGGAACAGGCACTTAAAGAAAAGTTAGAATCCACACTTCATCAACTGTTTAGAAAACCTTATCATTTTAAGTAAATTAACGCTTTAGAGAAGAAGTCATCTTTATTTCTCTACTCGAGGGGGCATCCCTCACGGCTCTACTGACATTCTGATCAGAGCAAATCTTCCACGCAAAACCAGAAGTTGTTCACAGGCAAAATGACATTCAATTTGTATTTCCAGCCATGGTTTTTCTGACCCATCAGCAAAGTTTCATGTTTGACAAATCAAGGAACAGGCATCATCAGAGTTGCCTTTCAGTGATAGATGTGATCTGAGGTCCCATGACTTTTGTTTAAAATACTGCGTTCCATCGTGCTATTTGTATCAGTCATTTTATATTTCTTAGAAAGTTATCCAGAGAAGGAGAAAAAAATGTAGTCCTCTTTGTTTTCAGCATGGTTGGTACTCACAGTCAAAATGGCTAACTTCGCTTTTTAGTTTAGGAAAAAGCTCTCAGATTTGGTGTTTTATATACCCTCTTATGGAGTGAAGCATTAAATCAAGGCTGTTTCCTGTTGATCTATATTAGGTATTGTATACACACCACACACACATGCACACACACACACACACACACACACAGCTTCTAGAAAACCTTCGCACATGCTCAGAGAACTAACTCATTTATTGGTTCAAGTCTGAGATTCTTATCATGTTCCCTTCGCCTTTGCAACTGTCTTACATGATTTGATTTGCCTGCCTGGCTTTCTCAGATTTGTATATCATTTTACCTTTTGATGGTGCTGGAGATTTTTTTTCCAAAATCTCATAAATGTATATTTGTCAAGTAGAATAATATTTTTAGACCACGGCCATCATCTGATTTAGTGGGGCTTAATTAAGCAAAGAGCTATGAGTCCTCTCTCATTTCATTCCCAGAGAAAGTTGTAAGGAGCAACATATTTCTGCTGAACCATTGCTTCCTGCTTTTAGAACCCACTTCAGATGTAACCAGGAGGAGAAAATTAGTTGAACCTGGCAACTTCAAAAGGTCAGAAAAGAAATAAGTACAAGGGATACCATTTAGCTGCTTCTCCCATACGTTGCTGCTAACAGAATCTCCTTGCCACTGCAGGCCAAAGCACCAGGGCCAATACTGCTTCCTTTTTCCTATCCTGTCCCATGCTTTTATTTCTTAAGTTTTAAATGTCATGTGCTTTTTCGTATCATAAATATCATCCACCTTCTCGCCTTTAGAAGTCTTGTGTGTGTATGTGTCATTAAAGTTCTATTAGTAGGTAGTAAGGTATAGATTTTTTGTACCTCTTTGGAAAACATTGTGAAAGAATAACACCTGTATTTAGAAACTTCAGACACATTCCTTTCTTACCCACACTGTCAAAAACAATGACATGTCCATCCCAGGACAATGGTGGGTTGAGGGCTTGACACAGAGTTAGTGTCCAGTAAACACATGATTATATTCACAATTAGCAGAGACTGTACTTCCTCCCTTTATGAGATGATTCTCCATAAAGGGGAAGGAGGGGTGCAGTTATAGCCAAATTCAATAGTGTGACTATCTACCTCATTTTTTTCCTACAGAAATTTCATAAATTGTCCTGAGTTTATTTTTAGACAGAGCTTTTCTCATTTTTTTTAAAATCAATTTTATTCATGTTCCACAAAGCCTACATTTTCTCTCCTGCAACCATTTGAAAATGCTATGGGAATATAGAAATGACATCATTCAGCTTTGTCAAAGTGAGATGCCTCCAAGAGCTTGTATCAAGAATGCTATTAAACGATAGTTCCTACAAAGTTCTATTTTATCGGGGAAAATGCTCTAATTAAGGAATTGTTCCATGTGCCACTCGGTGTCTGCTCCTTTCCCTTGCTGGAAGTGTGTACAGAAATAACCAAGGAAGAACTGACTTCTTTTCTCCCTCTTTTCCTCTCTTCTGTCTCTCTTTAATATGCTGTGCATTTGAATGGAGCAATTCTCATTAACCTTCCATGAATTTCAAGTCTGAGTATTCTTAGAAGGCAATTCCCTACGCCTTTATATTGATTTTAATCAACAGGATACCTCGCTCTTCCAGATACACACAGCAGTAAAGAGTATATATCCCATGATGAGGTCCTTCTGTGGATGTTTCTTGATACTTTAAGCATGTTGACTATGTTTCAAAGAAATATTAAGTGGAATCTTCTTAATGCTTTCTATGTATCTCATTAAGTGAAAATGTTATAATCGCATATGAGTGTTCTATTAGCAGTAAGAGCAATATTTTCCATGTATTCTTTCCAGGTAGATTAGTGCATATAAATGATTATTTTTTTCCTGATGTGATACAAATAGCATAAAATAAGTAGATGGGGGAACGATATGCATATCTTAAGGGAAGGCTTTTCTTTCTTATTATGTGCAACTTTTATCTCCAAAATATGTTATAAGGGCACATTCCGATCTTTATTTGCCTATTGCTAGTTCAGCTTGGCAGACTGAATTTAACTTTTCTGTGTCCAGTATTTCCATCTTTAAAATAAGAATGCTTATAAATATAAAAAAGGATATAAATATATGAATTTTGATTAGAGTAGGAAACCACTTACCTTTGAGTTTCACTAAAATAGTGTAGCTGAAGATAGTATAATTATTTTACAATCTGTATAAGCAATTTAATTTTCATCAACTATACACGCTGTGTGACATCTCAATATTATTTGTGTCAAATAGTTGCTTGCTATCTCTCTGTCTACCCATCCATCATCTGTGTCTGTGGTTCATGTAACAGTGTCAGTGGGTGGTTTTTAAGCTATAAAGTCCTTGAAACACTGAAGAATTACAGTAAGATGCACTTGTAAGGGTGCTAACTACACAGTGTAATCTAATTGGTAGAATCTTAACATGGTGGGATAATTGACTGCATTTCAGTCTTAGTATTACAAACGCTAACCTAGGTTATGTGATAAAACTAATTTTAACCATTTCCACATTTCTTAAGCAAGAAAGGAGAGCTTCTCATTTTGACTGTCATCAGTTATGTTAAAATTCCTTGAAATCAATATAAAAAATGTGTTGACTATTTTTGAAGAAGACACTACTTGAATCCAATCTCTAGTTACTATTATCTTCTCTTCCCTCTAAGAAGTGTTGAGATACCAGTTTGGTCTCCCCACTTGGCCCATGCTCACAAGAATGTACATGATTATGAAATGCAGTGGAATTTTTCTTACAGAAGAAAAGTACCAGCTCTGTTTTTCAATGAGTGGTTACCATTTGATTGAGAGAGAATAGCTCTGATATGGACCTGACCTGCTTGTACTTGGCCTTCTCAGGAGAAAATAGAAACAAATTATGCCTTGTCTTTCATGGAAAGGAGCATGAGGGTTGGCTCTGGGTGGGGGTAAAAATAATTCTTTTCCAACCCCTAGTGAAACAATTTGAAGTCATCAATTGTATGTTACCTGCGGGTAGGCATTTATAAAATGCCTTTTTACTTATATTCAACATGGTTCATGCTATTTTTGATTAAGTCAAGAGTTGGAAAGGTATATTTTATTTCTTGTCTACATAGAACTTCGGAATTTTCTCCAGTTGTGCACATACCAAGATGTTGAAACAAAATAATTTTTAAAAACCAGTCAAAGTTCTTAAGCAGGTGAAATGTTCAATAGTAGTAATGATTGCTACATCAGCAAATATTTGACATACCTTATATCTTATTCATTTCCCAAAATCTTTCAATAGTTGGATAGTATTAAAGAATGAACATAGGTTTCCTCATCTACTGCAATTGAGATAAATTTGCCCAGGTCACCTACCTTAGAGAGGTGATAGAATTGTGATAGAACTATAATTTAAAATACTTCTTTCTGACCCCTAAATTAATGTATTTATTAACAGGTGCCTTGGAGTTCCTTACATCTCAGCTATAGGATTAGACTGGGAAGAGTAAGAGAGAATCTGATTGGTTGTTGTGATTTAAACGGCCAGCCCAAACTGTGTTCCTTCATTAGATCTTTGACTATTGCGTTTTGTGTATGTGATTTAAAGACAGCAAAGGAGGTGGCTATAAAATAGAGAAGGGAGGGTTATATTGAGAAGTGCCTTCCTGGAACTACTGTATTTGTATTTGGCAAGGCAGGTGGAGGGCTTTATGATTGATCTTTGTGAGATGATCCTAATTCTACCCTAAGAAAGTTCAACAGAATAGATTTACCTTCAGTAGCTTAACTATGATTCCAAGAAAGTTCTCTAAATAAAGCTCTTGGTCTAGAGTGATAAAATAGGGGCCTTCTTGTTTTTGCCATCAGCTTAGTTACTCCTTTTGGAAGTTTCTGTAATAGGAAAGTTCCTACTCATAGAAGAAAGTTGTGACTCCCTCTTAGGAAAGGTGGAGGAGAAAGCATGCATTTATCTCTTTTTGTCAGGTTACCAGTAATTGTAGAACTTAACGAAATCTAAAGTTTCTGTAGAAAGAGTAGCATGTCAACAATAGAGGAAAAAAGGTAGATTTGGCAAACATTATATTATTCGGGGTGGGGGGCCAGGCAAAACACGCAAATAATATACTTTTGGATACAAAGACATGTGGGTAAATACAGATTCTGGCGTCAAAATGAGATGACCAGTCGGGTTGCAACTGAGGAGAGTGATAGAAAAAATATGTGTATTTGTGTAAAAGGAAAATAAAAAAAAAAGACTCCTGATATACCAAGAGAATTTGGTTAGGAAATTCTGAAGGCTTTAGGAAGGTGATTGTCTTAGATTATTTATATTTGGATGCGTGCAAGAATTGTACCTCTCTAAAATCCAAATACTGCCCTAACCTGTCTGCTCGAAGTCAGCAAGGGCTCTGGGTACTGCACCAGGCCCCATGCTGGTTCACATATCCTGTGTTCCTGAAATACCGCTTTGAATTCAATGTGCATTTACCTGTTTTGAAGCAGTCTGCTAATGGTTCTCAATTCAAGGTCAGAAACATTTTTAATAGAAACTCTCCAGTCCTGTGTGTCATTTTTGCTCCCATGAAATATTGTGGCCACTAAGCCCAATGGATAATAAAAGCATAATTTCCTGTCAACCACAATAATCTGCTGAATTGAATCCCAAAGTGTCTGTAAAAGCTCTTTTTTATTTTAGACTTCACCTATCTGTGTGTGGCTCATCGTTGGGAACTTTAATCTGTGTTCTTTACAAAATCGATGGTGTAATTTTTTTTCTTTTTTCATAGTGACTTAACATACCGGGTTCACCTTAAAAAAAAAATGTTGGGGTCAGCAGAGTAAGAGCCAGGTTGTAATTAGATCTCTAAAATGTAAGTATTAATGAAAAGTCAGATTGCAAATATTTTACTGAAGACAAGATACCTGCTTATGAGGAGATTCTAAAGACTTTCTTATTTGTAAGAATTCCAGAGAGACTGTCAAATCTCTTCATCTCACTATCTAGGTGTAAATCAATGCAGCAGCATTATAATAAAGTGGAATGCTTGGCCAGACATATATACTGTGGTTGGAAAATCTAAAAATGAAATTGATTTTCTACCCAAGCTTTACAACCTTGCTCAATTTCTTCTTCCTTGCATATATGTGGAGCAGTGTGTGTGTGCAGCAACTATTCACCATGCTTATTAATTCTGATAACAGCGACAGAATGTTCAGTTGCATCTGAAGTGCTCCTATAAAGCTATTTTCTGATCATCAAAGAGGACAACTTTAGCTCTGCCCGTGGCAGAGGTGCAAGCCTATGAATAATATGGTTCCAGTTTTCACAGTTGAATCCCATTTCTCTCCAAGTGACAGACTTCACTGAAGTAAAGGCCAGGTCTCCACTCCAGCATGAATGTGCAGTTAGCTGGGCAATTTTCCTTGCATCACATCAAGTAGCTATGGAGTGGGGAAGTCTATGATGACATCATCATAAAAAAAAAGTCCACATGTTCAGTACAGGATTTCCCAAATTACTATGTATGTGTCATAACTTACATGACATATAAATACATTGTAGTTCTTGGGCATGGCACTAAATGATAATGAAGAAGACATGTCTTTCCCATCACATCTTGAATCCTGGAAGTCATTTCAAGAAGAGTTGGGAGTTGATCTTTATGCTCCAGCCCTGGGCTTCTCTACTTGTGGTGGTCCTCAGTATCATCTACATCTCAGGAGAGACGATTATCAACACAGAATAGCAGGCTCACTTGTAGCTTTACTGGATCCCAGTCTACTTTTTAGCAAGATTTCCAAGTGATTTGTATGCATGTGGAAGTTGGAAAAGCACTCCCTAGGGATGTGCTGGAGAGGCCAACACCAGAACTGATGGTTAAATTTTCAAGAATTGCCCAGACTTTTACTAATCAGCTTGAACTTGATGATGCTGGAAGTATTTCCATCATAGAAATCAGGAATTATTTTTCTTTCAGAGTCACTTGCTAAATATTTAAGCGCTCACCCCTCACCCTTAACTTGCTTTTTTTCCTTCTAAGAGGCGATCTCAGGCTTTGACGACCTAGTTAAGCAAAAACATATGATTTAAAAAACAAGTGTCTCTTTGTTTCAGTTTACTTATCTCTAAAAAGGAAATGATGATAGTAAAGTAATAATAATATATTCTGAAGAGTGGATATAATTATAATATAATGTATGTGTGTATGTTGTGCTTCTTGATGATCTAATCTGATCTAAATACTTTCTAAGCATTCACTATTTTTTGGTGGAAAATAATATTGGCTTTCCCCTTTTAAATAAATGTGTAAAAAGCAAAGCAAAACCTGAGCCCATTTCCATAAAATATAAAGTAATATTACAAGTGGTACAATTTGGCAAAATTTGAATAGGGATATGTGAGTATTTCAGGTGCTGGAAGCAATCTGTGTAGGGGGAGTAGTGGAAACAACCCGCATGGATGCAGAAAGGTTTCCACAGAGTTATACTCATTTCTTAGACCTTTGCCAGAGCTCTGCCACTGACTGCCAGACTCCTGACTGCAGGAGACCATGTGTCTCCCCTCTTCTCTGAAAAGTGAAAACCTGGAATAGTGTTCATCTCTCTCCCATAGCCTCTCTGGGGCTGGCCTGTATTTTTTTTATTCCTTAAAGCTTTGGCGAAACCATTCATGTTCACAAAGACCAGAGAAGAGGGCATCTTATTTGATAGCGTACTCTGGATGGACCACGACTAGGATGAATTTGGCGCTTAGGGAGAAAATGCCGCCACCATGGATTCAATGAGCTAGTGAAGTCATGCTTTCAAAACTGGTGCAGGTGCCGATTCATCCACAGAGCCAGCACAGTGGGCAGTCTTGCTTCCTAGTCATTGCTGACCTCAGTGCTCTTTTGCACATACCCACTTCCCAGTTAGGTCATGTATTCTTAACCTTCAGATGATATCTCCTCCAGGAAACTTTTTTTAATGCCAGCAAAATCAATGGCATACCTGTCACTCTGTACTCCCCTACCTTTCTCAGGCCACATTTTACTAGATATTTTAAGTGTGTATTTCTTAGTCTTTGACCCGTAAACTCTTCGATACCTGAAGATAAGAACTCTGAGCTATTTGCCTTTTTATTCTCAGGGCCTGACACACAATATGTGCTCATCAAATTAAATATGTGAGAGGAGGGGTTATAATAAGAATTTACCTAGATTCAAATAACGGTGTGCTTCTTCCTTGGAAGTATTCCTTGGACAGATCATTTAATTATTCGGCATCTCAGTTGTGAACAAAACCGTGCAAGGCATAGTGCAAGATTTATATCTCACTTTAAAATATTATGTTAATGGATACTATTTTGGGCTCTGCATATATTCCTTTATTTATGAATCCATTCATTTTAACTAATGAAGCTATGTCATTGTATAAAATTGTTTCTGCATTTATTATCACTTTTTACCTGATTCTGCCAAGTTCAGGTAGGGTCCGTATCATGTCACATCCCATCCTGAGTACCGCTTGGTGATTTCCATCAAGGAAGCATCTATTATAATTTTAAATCGGGTTTTAAACTTCCTATTGCAGAATCATTAGCAAAAGAGCAGATGCCAGGGTTTACTTGCAGAGTAGTTGGCATCGTTTAAAAATAACTGTACATTCTAGCCTTTCCTAACTGCTTTTCCAAGATTACCTCTTTGACTCCTCAAAATAAACCTGTTAGGCAGTATGATTATGGTAGTAGTTGTTGTTAATTGACCTCCACCTACACAGATGGGAGATGTAGTTTTGTAACCTAGGATTCCAACTCCAGACAGACTGACGGTGCCTGCGTGGCTGCTGTGAGCCTCGTATTCCCTGTAAGAGGAGTCAGCCTTTGCTCCCCACCTTCACCCTCATTCCACCTTAGAATGTTATGAGTGCCCTGTGTCACTCATGTACCTTGCATACTCCTACTGCAGAGGTCACACAGTGACCTTGACTCAGCCCTTTGAGTTTTACCAAAGCCTCCGGAGAACAGGGACCATGTCCACACCACCCTCAGAGTCTGGCTCAGATAAGCACACGGCCTACAGTCAAGTAAATGCCTCCCACCTGCTGACTATTTGACAGGTGCCTTGTTTGTGATTCACCCTCCTGCTTGTAAAATAGGAATTATTATTTTTTGCAGTTTTGCAGAAGAGAAAACCTGAAGGTCAGAGAACTTGACTAGCTCCTTTCTAAATACAGGGACAGCAGTGGGGTGGACTGGGATTCCAATCCAGCTTATTTTGTCTCTACCACCCTCCTGGGTATACACAACTCTCCTTCAGTACGGCCCCGCCCCTCCCCGCCCCGCGGGCTAGGAGAGAGCAGGTGAGCTGATGAATCTGCCCAAAATGCTGTTTAAGTACGTGGACTGGCAATTCAGAAAGATGTTAATATTTCGAGATTTCTTATCGGGATCTTTTGAAGTTTGTGTTAAATTTGAAGCTCCCAATGTTCTGCTCTCATACTAGGATGACAAAGTCTTAATGGAAATCTTTAATGGGAGGTTTGATTCCCGTGTGTGTGTGTTGCAATTCCAGGGAAAATCAAGGGCTTCATTCTGGACTGTTCTGAGTTGATTTTCATTCCATCAATTTCCAGAGCAGATGCTGGTTGCACCTGCTCCCTGGGCATCAGGGTGGGGTCACTTTGGAGGTAGAGAATTGGAAAGAGGGAGCTGAATCCAGGCAAAGAGGGTCTAGCAGACAAGCATCTTGTTAGATCAGAAACTCCTGTTTGCAGCAGATGCTGGGTCCGTCTCTTTCTGCTGGCTAAACTAAGGCCACATACGAGCCCAGCCAATGTTAATAACTTTCTTGCTTTCCCATTCTGTGCTAGAATGGAACAGGGGACATAGAGGTGAAAGGTTCCCTACCCTATTATGAATTCCCTGAGCCAAACTGTTCCCGATGGTGTGCAGAGGAATTATTTCCTCACTTAATCTAATTCAGCCAGGCTTTTTTTCTGGGATCAGCAGTGAACATTATTTCTTTAAAAAAAAAATATATATTTTTTTTTTTGAGAAGGAAGAAACACGTTTTGCCACGCTGAAGGTAAGCAAAAAATGTATTTGACACCTCAGGTAATGGGGATCTCTTTTTTTTTTTTTTTTTTTTTTTGCACATCCCTTTCTGAATCTTCTCAATTGAAAATTGTATTTTTACCATATTTCATTCCCAAAGGAGCTTTTCCATAATTTAAATCTCCTGTTCAGCTGTACATTTAGGATGGGTGCCCTGACACAGTCCTGATTATAGCGCACATGCTGGACATTAGTTTCTCTCTGGGGGCATTCTAATTTTATTCACTCATTATTAGCATTCTGGCAGAGAATTGCATTCTGTACCCTGGCCTGGATGATCCCTTCTGATGGGCTGTGGCAGCTAAAACTGTAAAAATTGGGGGTTTTCCTTCCCAGTCTCAGTTGTAAATTTAAAAAAAAAAATATATATATATATATATGTACATATATGTACATATATATATATATATATATATACCCCAGGAAAGGGTAGCTTCTTCACATTAATGAACTAGAATCTATCTTTAAACTGAGGAAAGAAGAATAAAAGGAAGGAACATGAAAGCGAAAGAAGGAATTAAAAAAAAAAAAAACAAGAGAAAGAGAAAAGAATGGCATGTAAACTCTACCAGAACAGAAGAGGACTTCATTAGCACACAGCTCAACCTGCCTTACAAACAGAGGAATGTAAACTAGTGGAAAACACAGCTGAAGGAAGGACGGAAGGAGAGAAAAGAGGTTTTATTTTCGAAGTTGTTTATGATAAGCAACAGATACAAACTTAATGCTAACCTCTAAATAAAAAGCTTACAAAATAAAAGATTTATCAACTTACCTGTTCCCATCCTTCCAGTACCCGTTTTAGCTCGAGATTCTGGGGATTTGCCTGCTGTTGCTAATTTAAGTGTTTTTGAAAAGCAGTGATTGGTTTCAAAACCTGTTGCACGTGGACCTTTATGGTTTTCCCTCCTTGTTTTTTTGCAGGGCACTTCAATGAAAAGGAAAGCCCATGGATCGTGGTCTTAGAAAAACTGCTTAGATGATGTCTGTTTCCTGTGCTCTAAACACGTGGCAGAGCTGTAAGTAAATGCTCGGCACTGCGTGATGAATTGGATGGCTGCAGACCGGAGGCAAAAGAAATAATTGTCTCATTTTCGTGGTGATTTGCTTAACTGGTGGGACCATGCCAGAACGGCTAGCGGAAATGCTCTTGGATCTCTGGACTCCATTAATAATATTATGGATTACTCTTGTCCCTTGCATTTACATGGCTCCGATGAATCAGTCTCAAGTTTTAATGAGTGGATCCCCTTTGGAACTAAACCTGCTCGGTGAAGAACAGCGGATTTTAAACCGCACCAAGAGAGGCTGGGTTTGGAATCAAATGTTTGTTTTGGAAGAGTTTTCTGGACCGGAACCCATTCTTGTCGGTCGGGTAAGCTTCATCCTTTGTTGATGTGTTTGGTTTTTTTTTTTGTTGAGACGACTTTGATTTAAATGGGCAGCTTTACTCAGTCTTCAAATATCTGACCTGCCCCCAGCACCCAAGTTCTAATGGTCCCACACTGTCCCCTGGACCCCCACTTTGCTCCCACCCCATGCCCCTTCCCCCTCTGGCAACTGAGTTCTGTTGTCCAAATCCATGGGTTCATTTTTGTTTGGTTTTGTCTGCTCCTTTGCTTTGTGTCTTTATATTCCACATGTGAGGGAGGTCATCTAGTATTTGTCTTTCTCCTTCGGACTTATTCCGCTCTAAGCTTGGTTTTGAAGAACTTGATTTCAGGATCTGTTCTTGGTCTTTGATCTTTAACATCAGATTTGTTCCAGTTGTTGCTACACTTATCTGTAAGTACTTTAGATCAGATGCTTACCTATTTTCCTATCGGTTTCTTTATGAAGGTGCATACGTACATGTTCATAATTTCAAATGTAGACAAACTGCTCTTCTAGGGTAAACTCACCTTCCCCCACCTTTTCCACATCATTATAGATACAGTAACATTGATGTTAATGCCTTTGCTTTTCTCATTTCATGTAAGAAATCTGCATGCCAAACCTTTTCTCCAGTTTATAGTACCTGGAAGAGATATGTGTTTTTGCTCAGTTTTAATGTCTGCCACCTTCATTTTTAAGATGTTATTTTGAGGACGTGTATTTCTAATACAGGTTAATTTTTTTTCTAATTTTTGTTTCATTTGTTTATTGTTTCAGTCATTAATCTAGGATGGAAAAAGGCTAACTTTGGGGGTGAATGCTTAATAGTACCTTATAAATAAGCAGTAAACTTTGCAATAGGAAACTAATTCATTCATTGTCACATGGAATCAAATGTTCAGACTCAAAATGATAATATAGTTGTGTGTGTCTGTGTATGTACATGTGCCTCTGTGCTAGTCTGAATTGACATTTGTTGTTTTCAGGTTAGACAAATGTTCCTTGTGTAAATAAGTATTACCTGCTTTTAAAATCACACTGTGGTTCTTTGAAGACTCTGCATGTTTACTCCTCAACACTGTTCATAAGCTCTGGTAATTTTGAGGAACATCACCACAGGTAGGACTCCAGTTTTGAGCCTACTGATTTTACTGGTTGGTGAGATTCAGACATGAATCATGCCAATATTATTCATTTCCCAAATGCAGTGATTTAAAAGAAAAATAGGGAGGGAATTAAATACTGTTCTTCGAGACTTGTGTTAACTCTTTAGGTTTTTCCAGAAACTTTTGATGGTATTCCTGCTTCTACCTCATTGTCTGGTAAAGCAAATTGAGCCTTCCCATGGATTATTTTTTCTCTTTTCTTATAGTTCAGCTTCGGCTAAGGAAGCCTGCCTGTATGAGGAGATACCATGAATCATTCAAATACATATTTATTGAGCTCTTTCAGGCACATGGAAGCATATCTGTCAGTGAGCTAGACAATTATCCCTGCCTTCAAGGAACTCTTATTCTAGCTAAATTGAGTGTTTATTGTGTATCAAACCCTGTTATAAGCCACTATGGAGACACAATCCTATTCCTATTTGATTTTTTTTTTTTTTCCTGATGATGGAAAAGAGTGAGGTGGAAACTAGAGAAGGGCATGTGTACATAGTGTTTATGTGAGACTGGAGAATGGATGACATTTGTTTTTTGTCATTTTTTGTTTTTTGAAAGGAAAGGTGCAGGGAGGAATGAAAACGAGTGGGTGAACAGGCAGAAAGAGAGGGAGGCAGAGACATTTTTATTTTATTTCTATTTTGGTTGTTCACACTAGTTGTGGGATTTGAACCCAGGGGTATGTGGCCTGCGTCCTTCACAAGTGATTGACTGAACTACTGCTCCATGAGGGAGGACATACTCCTATTTGTTTTTAATGATAATTTTTCTCCCATTTTTTTCTGTGTATATGTGTGTATGTATGCATGTATGCATATACATTACATATATTCAACCATGGGCATAAAACAAATCTATACTCTTTAAAAAACTTCGACATATATAGATCTCTGAGCTTTTTTTTTTTTTTTCTGGATGCTTGATAACCCCACTCAGGTAGCAGAACTGACTTGAGGCTATTTATAGTCATAATGCTTCCCATTACTGTGAATGTTCATATATTTCCCAGCAGAAATGTTAATGTGTTTGATTACAGGGTGCTGCCCCAGTCCGTGCTGAGGCTGTTACTCACTTTATAGACCTTAATATATTTCTAAATGTGAAAACTTCTGAACTCCAAAAAACACTTGGCCCCATGGGTTTTGAATGTGGCCTTCTTTTGTTCTAAGTGTGGAAACTGAGATTTGATGGATTACTAAAGCAAGCCAAGATCATAGAGCTAGTAAATGATTTGAGTTTAAATCAGGTTGAGGATTCCAAAGGCCGTAATTTTACCCACTATCCTTTATTACATTTGAGTAACTAGCTATCATGTGGTTGAAATTAATTTGCATTTGGGAGTTATTGCGTATAAAATGCAAAATCCTTAGGTGTCTACTTTCTGGAAATTTTAAACTTCTTTACCAGCCCTAAATCAAGTTATTTTCATAACGTAAGAAATTCTGGATATGCATGCGGACATGCAGAATGGATGGAGGCTTTCTCTTTGTTTCTTTTAGTGAACTCTTCATGGAGGTCTGTCACTCTCATGTCCTTTTATACAGTAAAAATAACCAAAGAGAGTCCAGGAGAACATCCCATTTTTATCTGAATAGAAAAAAGTAAATTGGGGTCTGTTTTGGACTCAGAATATGATGACTTAAAATTACCTTCATTCTTTACATGAAGTGCTAGACATCCTTTTGTGACTTCATTCTACTGGAAAAATTCATGTTTCTTTGAAATGACAGAAAGGTTGCTAGTGAACCCTAGGCTTTTGAAATGGCCAGAATCCTCCTTATGCCTAATGACTGTCATGTGAATTTATTCTTTTCCTGCTTCTTACCATGGTCAATTCCCAAACAATGGTTAAATCAGAGTTAAACTTATTTTCCGAAGTTTTCTGCAAACATTTCCAATCATAATGCATTCCCCCTTAAAGAAAATTGCTTCTGAATTATTATAGCTTAGTCTGGGAAGATCTTGAGTTGTAGGGAAGCCAGAAATACCTTTCAGGTGACGGCTTCGGATGAAGAGTCAGGCTGAGTGTGGAGATGATCCGTATCGAGGTGCCCACCGGTGCTTTACAATGTTTTATCTCTGTGCACGCTCTTCCGCATCCGACTCTAAACCGCTTCATCGCTGAGCTTCTCCGCAGGAACTGGCTGAGAAGCATCAGTTACTTAGGAGCATCCCTGCTCTTTAAAAGGCCCTTGGATGAGTCGCCGTGGTAGGGGCCTCAGGCCTGGCAGGCTGAGTTCAAGCTCCAGGGCAGAACCAGTTTTGAGTGATTGGCTCTTCAGAGCTTCACAGGTAACCCTTGCTTATCCTTTGTCTGTTTTTATTATATTGGTAGTTGGTTGGATGCAGAGAGAGAAATAAGCCTGAGAAAGGCAAATCTTCTGAGGTTTCGATACTGACTTGCCCCTTACTCAGCGTTAACCTTGGGACAGTTACTAAAGCTCTTTGGAGAGTTATCCAAATAGGAGAAATAAGAGTATATAAGAGTAAATAAAATCATGAATGTAGAGTTCCTGACACATAGTGATTGTGGGTGTGTGTGTGTGTGCGCGCGCGCTCGTGTGTGCGTGCGTGCATGCGTGCATGAGTGCGCGCGCGCAGAGCTGTGGACCAACTGACGGCTGCATCACCAGTTGAGCACAAAACTCGGTGCTCGGTGAAAGGCCGGCCGATTAGCCCACGTGGCAGAAGGTTGAGGTTCTGCTTCAGGGTGTCTTGAAGGATAACTCTCACTTAGCCTGGTGGCATGTGGTGGAATGGAAAATTAGGGTTCTTGCCACATCCTAGGGTAAGGCAAAATGATTGAGGATTCCTTGGTTAGAAGCCACATAACCCTTTTTATTTTCTGTTGCATTAAAATGGTGTTGAAAGTCATGTTCTTAGAGAACCGTCACTGTCCCTTTCTGTCCAAAATAGAACCATCCCTTTTCCAATATATTATACCCTATGACTATATTTTTTCTTCTTCCTGGGGATCATTATCTAACACACTCTATACTTTATCTTGCTTATGAATTGTCTCCTACTAGAATGTAGGTTCTACCAAGATGAGTTTTTCTGTTGTTGTTTAGTGTTTTATTATTGAGGTAACTTTGCTTTACAAATTAACATAAGCTCATATATACATATATATATGTATATATAAATATATATGTGCCCTTTATGTGCACGCTACCCATTACTCAAATATATGTCAACACTCCTTGCCCTCTACCTAATGTCCAAGAGTTCGTCATCATTGTCCAGTGGGCCTCACCACCATTTACCACCCCCACTCCCTACTGGTAACCTCCCATCCCATTTCCATTCCATTCCCTACTGGTAACCTCAGTTCTATTGCCAGTGTCCAAGGGTCGGTTTTGATTTACAAAGATAAGCATTGTTGTCTCCTCTGGAATCTAAAATACTTCTCATTAAGTGGGCAATAATAGGGATAGGAAATGCTCAATAAATATTTTTCATGAACAAATGATTGAATAATTCACCTGAATAATGAGGGAATATATCCAAGTAATAACTACTCTGTCAGATTTAATGTAATGGCATTTTAATTAAAGGGCTAATCTATTGTTATCATGTTCTCTCTTTCATGTTGGTATTTTAGAGACCAACTGGGTAGTTTAAACATTGCGTCTGAATATCAATTTTAAAAGGTTTTCTTTGAGGTGGTGATAGGAGACAAGTTAACTGGTTCAAACAATTCTCTTGGAGGAATCTACAAGATGGTCACCTCAGAGAGCCTGTTTCCCTTACGAGTGGTGTGAAGCCATGCAAGGTGGTGATTCTGTGTCTTCAAAACCATTTGCAAACATGTTTGCATTTATAGCACAAAGTAGTCCCTGTTTTCTGAATTTCTGAAAAACAAAGCAAAATAAAACAAAAACCCAACCAAGCAGACTCCGTCCTGCCTCTAGTTCTCTGTAGAACAAGGTGATTCAGAGCCCGTTATGCATTCAGAAACATGTAACTACTGAGCATTGTATTTTGTATCACCCAGGATCTCCAGCACTGACCTTGCACGGTAATTCTGGCAGAGAACAAGATGGCACATGGAACTCTTCACCCTGTATGCTTACTTGTTCCAGTCTCAGAAAAGAGAGAAAAATCATGGTAGTTTTGATAAATCTTACAACCAAGAAAAAAGAGATATTGTCCTTGTGATAAAATATGCGTGGACTTTTTAATGTAGTTAACTCAATGTCATAATGAGAGCCCTTTGCCGTGAACCAGAGGGTGAGGTCACTCCTCAGATATTTATTGAGCACTTACTCCCTGCTAAGCATTCTGTGACCAAGGGATTCTCTGGGCAAACACAGATCCATTCCCTCTATCATGGCACCAATAGACTACTAGGGGGAAACAGACATTAAAAGAAATAAGCATATGAACAGATGTTACATTAAAATGGAGTGATATGTTTTGAAGTGAAGGAATATGGCTCTATGGAAATACATAGAGGAAGTTGGATCTGTTTTATGGAATACTGGAATTTTCCTTAATAACGTGTGAGCTGAAATACCATCACACACAGTGCAACCAGGGTGCAGGGATGAAAAGAGAGTATTCCTGACGAGATCTCAAGCACAAAGCTATTTTAAGAGTCGAGAGGGAGTAACTGGAAGACAGAAAACTAAGTGTGCGATTTTTAAGTCTTGCTGGAAAGAAAGGCATGACTCCCTTGGAAATTTGAACTACTTTCTTTTTCACTTCTGCTACAAAGTAGCTGCGTGAGAAAGTCACACAGCTCCTGACCTCTCTGACCCTGGTTTCCTAGCTCATAATTGTAGGATAAGTTAAAGAATAGCTTTTAAGATTCTAATCCATGTGGAACAGGAAAAGGAAGCAATAGTTTTTAAATCTGTGTAGCATCTTTTGATTTTTGGCCCAAGTTTTTTGTTGTTTTTTTTTTAATTGTAACATTGCATTAGCACGTGGGTTTAAATTTTGCATCATTATAAATCAACGTCTAGTGTCTACTGCACTAAGCACCGCTAGCAGTCCTGTTCTGTCCTTCACATTTTGAATTGAACTCTTACCCGATTGACCTACCCCAATCCTCAACACCCCACCCAAGTTCTTTTAGTTCTCTTTCTGTGGATCTGCGACCCTCAAATCCTCATGTTACTTTATTTTGAAAAAAAAAAAAAAAAAAAAAGTTTGCTCCCCGGGTGGTCCCAAATTCTCTCTTATATAAACTCCTCTGCTCTCCTTCCTCTCTTTCCCCCTCCTACCTGGGCTCCTGAGTAGTTCCTTATTTGGATATAACTCTCTTGCTGGTGATGCCACATCTATTTATAATTCTCTCCCTCCAAGGCACTGACTCATTTTCTGTCTTTAAATTTGACCTTCTAACCTTCCCTCTTCCCTGTAACTTGGAAATCGTTTGGATGGTGCTTAGTATGAAGGACACAGGATGCCAAATAATTACACTCTATTACAGTTTACAGTGTCAGCGGCCGGTGAAAAAATTGCACTTGACATGCCATTATTTTTTCTGGCTGCTTGCATGTTAAGAGCGCTGGGCTACGCAGCCACAGCCAAATTGTATCTTCGGCCTTGTGAGAACAATTCACTGTCAGTTCCGTGAAGCTTCTGCCTACTCAGACAGAGCCTTGTGCACCAATAATTTGGCAGGAATGCAAGTCAGCATCGCGTGTCTCAATCTGGCCAAACAACGAGAATTGTCTGCCTCTTGCCCAAATGTCCCAACTTAGAAATAGCAGGCATCCCAGAGCTGTTGGAAGTCTTTTAATGTTGCTATAAGTCAATGGAATACTGTTAGACATGCAAGTCAGCAGAAACCCTAAGCACACATAGGCACATATACGCACATGCATGCACACATGCATATGTGCCTAATGTATGTGTGCACACTCTATTAGTGAATGTGTGCATGAATACATTCCAAGTCATGTCTTAATTGATTCTTTCTGTAGCCCTAGGCTCTCACCCTGATAACCTCAATCTTTACCTGAGGACCAGGTAAGAGTGGAGATAATCTGTGCTTATCTCTGGGCATGCCCTGGACAATAAATTCAGTCAGATCTCTTATCACAATAAATTCAATCAGATCTCTTATCAGAAGAGTCTTGCATATTTTGTCAGTCCTCTTAGGGTCATTTATTGAAGTCAAATGATAGTGGACTTTTATTTATGGGTGCAAAGGTCATCATATATATTATGTGACCTTATTTTATGAATAAAGAGCAATAAGGTAGTTAGTATTAAAAAAAAATCCAAAGAATTGATTCCTATCACAAATGTAAAGTGACAGCTCATAGATGCACTCAGCTGGGAAGTGATTTATTGCATATTCACACAGGAGAAGAGTATGAATCAGTAACAATTATTAAGATTTTTATAATATGGGGAAATGATTATAGCTGAATAAATACCAGAAGCAAGATATATAAGTAAACATGAATGTGTGATATGGACAGAGAGCCTGGCACATAGCTATTAAGATCTGCATGTGCACATGAAAAAATATATATTTATGGAAAGAATGAACCTTTCTGTCCCCATCACCCTACTCATCCATATTCAACAATTTTCAACATCATGTTGCTGTTTTTTTCAGTTACTTCCCTCTTTTCCCCTGTATACATAAGCAGTGCCAATACTCTTGATTTTAAAAAATTAATGGAGGGAAAGTCTTAATCATATCTGTTACCACTGCCTATTGTTTTTATATAAGGATTTTCTTAATTAAGTAGCAGTCGATCATAAAAACCCCAAATATGTGATTATATCTAGTGAATAAATGATATTTCTATAACCCATATTAAAAACAAATGGAGTTGATTTATGACATTAATTTATATTAATAACTACCACATAGCAATAAAGCAAAACCTATAAGGAAATGGACAAGTATTTGAAAACTTTTTGACCTAATATGTGTGATTGGGCTGTAAGGGTTGGTTTTTTCATTTCTTTATAATCTTCTGCATTCTGTTTTCTAAGATATACTATTACTACATCATAAAACTTTATAAGATGAGAGAAAAAGTAATGACAATGGTTTATTGTTCCATTTTCTAAAGATCAATGCCATCTATTGATAACAAATTCTTGGGGGCCTTTGTTTAATATGAGACTGATTTGTTAAATAGAATCTTTTTTTTTTTTTTTTTTAATACACCACACTGCACCTGTGGAAGACAAAACTCCGCAATGAACAGATTAAGCTACTAGAAATAGTTAATCATGTTTATGAAACTCTGAAGAACAAAACAACCACAGCTTTGCTGTACTGCTAGATGCCTGTTAAACAGCTTTCATTACTGCAGAATAGACAAAATTTTAACCAGAAATGTAGATATTATTTTTGGCTTTGAAATGGGAAACCATCTTTAGAGTCTTCAAATAATAGAGCCATCCTGATTGGTGCTTGCAATCTTTCAATAAATAAGAATTAACTTAGAAAAGCTATTTGAGGATTTCTGTCACTTAAAAAAGATAAAAGTTTTGCAGCCTGTCCAGGGTTTCATCTGGCCTGGCCATGCTTGTGGTCTGCACAGCTGTTTCTTTAAATTGAAGCAGTTTCTGTTTGTCCGTGTTATTTCCAGTATCAGTTAACCTAAATGTATCTCCTACATGCATGTAGGAACACAGACATGATGCTGTCAGTTATGTTCCTATGTCTAGCTAAATCTTTAAATACTTTGAAATAGAATAATGTCAGTCTTGGCAACAAAGATCTGAACTTGCTGTTAAGAGATAGGCATGTTTTCTCATCAGCTCTGGCTGCCTCACCTCCTATTTCAACACATTTAGGAATTCTTTTAGATATTGTATCCTGGAGGAGAATATAAACTACTGCATTCTTACTAGGCAGAGTGAGAGTCTGTGGGCCAGCACTTTTCATCACCTGGTTGCTAGTTACAAATGCAGAATGTTATTCACCACCTTAGAACCCTGACATAAGAATTTGAATATGCATTTTCACAACATCCCCAGGTAATTCTCTTGTACATTAAAGTATTAAAATAAAAAACATGTTTAACAAAATCAGTCATCAGTCAATCCCAAGATAGTTTGAATCATGGTTTTTGCTCTCTGTACCCAGCCTGGGTAAATTCTGAATACCGCTCAAAGAGAAGGGTCAGGAGGGGCTGATGTTTGGAAGAGCCTCAGGCAGAATTTTGGGTAGAAGCTGCTGCTCATCTCCTTTGATCCCCATGTGGTAGGTGTGTGAGACCATAGGCTGTGACATCAATTTGTAGATGGGACTCCATCCTACTGCAGGGGCTGGTGGAGGAAACAGCCTCTGGACCCACCAGTCTCGATTAGTTAATGGAAACAGTTCCCTGCACAGATCATGGATATATTTTTTTTCTTCATGTATTTACCACAGTGTGGCAGATGTGTTCTAAAATCTGCAGAGTATCAAATGTCACTGGGCTTCCACAGGGAGACAATGGAGGAATCCAAATGAGACTAACCATAGGGCTAACGAATATTGGGGAACAGCAGGGAAGAAAACACTAACTGCCTGCTTCTGTTTTTCTCTAATCCACCCAAAAAGCTCAGTTGTGTTGCATTAGTCTTTATCGCTGAGACTATACGGTGGGGACTGTGAAATTGATGACATTGGTCAGGACATTGAAATTGGGGAGAAAAGGAGCTTTTAAGTAACCAAAATAAGTGAGTGTTTGCCTACTGAATGTTTACTATATAGTAGACATTTAATAAGTTTGCTTATTCACTTCTCACAGCAGCCCCCGGATGAAGCTCTGTTTCCAGATAGGAAGTCACCAAAGAAAAGAGTTCACTTCCATCAGAGGTTACTATGGGTTAGACAAATGAATAGTGATCAAAACGGAGTCAAACCTGAGGGCTATGATCCCGGAGCTTGCTCCCGTAACCATAGCAACACATTGTCTCATTTGAACCCTGTGGGAAGTATCTAGTGAGCTAGGCTGTCACCCCCATTTGCAGATGAGAAAAGTGAGGCTCCCTGAGATAAATCAAAGGATGGTCTTATGATTAGAATGTAAAAGATGTATAAGATTTAAATAGGCTTTTAAAGGTTCTCGATTTAAATGCAAAGTCACTACAGTTGACCTTTAACGAACATAGTCTGAACTGCACTGGTCCACTTACATGGATTTTCTTGTAAACGGGCAAGGAGAACTTCCAGTGTGGATAAACACAGTTCATCCTTGTGATTTTCTTAACCGTATTTTCTTTCCTCTCATTTCATTGTAAGAAAAGTAGATCATACATAAAAGAACAGCAGAGAATACATAAAACATACAAAATATGTCTTAACTGACTTTATGTTATGGATTAGGCTTCCAGTCAACAGCAGACTATTAGCTTGTCAGTTTGGGGGGAGTCAAGTTAAAAACAGATTGAACTGTGGGGTGGCATTGATACCCCTAATCATCACCTTATTCAAGGATTAACTCAACACCTATTTGCATACATGTCTATTTGCATTGCTAGTTAGAGAAAGAAG
Source organism: Solenodon paradoxus (assembly GCA_004363575.1). Taxonomy (NCBI): domain Eukaryota; kingdom Metazoa; phylum Chordata; class Mammalia; order Eulipotyphla; family Solenodontidae; genus Solenodon; species Solenodon paradoxus. Next base: position 433,019 of record RJWH01000474.1, on the reverse strand, counting down.
GAGATCTATAAACCGCTTGAGAGAAGAAAAATGTCCCTGAGGGTTTTGCATTGTGTGACTGAGTGGTTTTCCTTTATGGGGAGAAAACTGTCACAGTCCAGACCTGGGAAAGGCAGGTGCCATGTGCAAAGTGATTTCTGGATAATTCTCCAAATACAAGGGCTAGCACAGTATCCAATTTTTTTCTTACTTATTAAATATACATTTAAAATCTTTGAGACTAATGAAAAAAAAATGATGTAGAGGAAGTTATCTAGGAGGAGAATATTTTTACTCAACACTTCAGGCCTCTTGCTGGGTGCTTGAAATCATATTTACAGATGTTTGTATCTCCATTTGCACATAAGAAAATGGAGCCATTTGTACTGAAGTGTCCTTCTCATTCGTTAGGTGACTAGAGTGAAATGATTTTCATTTTTCCCCGCACTGGGCAGCGTTCTGCACTGCCCAGGAGCTGCAGTGTTGTTAGAGGATTCACTGGAAACTTCAGTCACAACTCGGCAATTTTGTGGGTTCCTCCTAAATGGAGAATCACCTGACAGCAGAAGGAAATGTGACATGGTTGATGGAATGAAAAAGAAAATCCTGTTCACACAGACAGCAACCAAAAGAAGACAAAAAACTTATACCCTCCAGTTGCTTGAACTAATTGTGTTAATGCTGAATAATTTAGTAACAATTCCCCATACACTTGGAAACCGAGCTGGTGGACAGTATTACAGAGGCTCCAGAGGTGGGATCTATAATTTACTTAGCTCTGCACTGACGTCCTTGATGCCTCTTGCCGCTCCAAGAGACTTTTCCAAATGGATTTGTGTTTCTCTCTTTCATTTCCTCGTTCCCATGTCCTTATCACGGTGACCTTCCCCAGAGGACTCTGGTCCTGTCTTTTTGCTACCCTCTGGCCACTGAGCAGCACCACCTCATGCCTTTAGAAGATTCTCTGAGGAAAAGTAATTTGGTGAAATCGCAAGCATGGCTATTAAAAATGACCAAATCCTGTAACTCCTCGAAGCAATCAGACTCCCTAGCCACTCAAAAGCTTTATTTAGAATGTGGCAGAGTTATTTATAGTGGAGTTTTCTTTGCTTTGCTTTTTTTTTTTTTTAATGTGCTTCTGGGAACCAAAAGGTACAAATGAATTTCTTGTTGTAGTTTGCCTTTTGGGGTGTGTGTGTGTGTGTGTGTGTGTGTGTGTGTGTGTGTCCTCTATTATTTCTCTCAGAGCAGTGTTGCTCTGCAGAGCTCATCCTATGATTATGTCCCTGGCTTTGCAGGAACATTTATAATCAGCCTGTGAGGTGTCTTCAGAAATCATTAGACATTTGCAATGTCTGGTCCTATGGATCACCGCCACTGTTTCTCAGATCTTCTCTGCTTTTTCTGTTATTAAACTCAAATGATAAATGTCTTAGTTTTTTGTTTTTTGTTTTTTTTTTTTAACTGCTGAGACCAAATTCCACATCCCAACTAGACTGTGGAGAAAGCATATCAAGGTTCCCAACTTTTGCTCCACACGTGGAAGCAGAAAGACCAAATAATAAACATAGAGACACCTCCATTCCCCAAAGATAAAAATACACATAAACAGAATAAGATGATGAGAAAGAAAGATAGAGCCAAATACAAAATAGAGAGTCAGGCAGAAATCCTAAATTCCAGAGAGCTGGTTATGTTACAAATGCTAAAACATAAGAAAGAAACTTAGACACAGAAAATATATGTGAGAGACTTTCTGAGAACCCGGAATTCAAGAAATAAGTAGAGAAGGAAAGAAAGGATAGGGGAGAGGATGAAAGAGAATGCACAGGGGAAAAGCCATATGGAGTAGATATTTTGAGTCCACTCAGTGATTTTCACTAGGCCCAGAAGAATTTCTTTTAGTCTCTGGACAGATGGACTGATGCACAGTTTTATGGCATTTCTGATCATGCAGGTCCGCCATTCTTTATTTGAAAAGAGATGCATTTTGATTCTGGCACATGGCGTTTGCTGTGATGGACAGGACTAGGCATGGAGTCAGAACAATTGTAGCAGACCAACAGACATGATCATCTCTTTTCTCAACTTTTCCAGAGACACAATTTTGGTTTTTAAAGCATTGGGTGCTAGAAACTAAATTGGGGCCATTTTTTTTTTTTTTTTTTTTTTTAACCTCAAACCAGGTATGGCACAAAATAGTTTAATAGCGACTCTCTCTCTCATATTATTATATTAGAATTTATATTTCTGGTATACTTGATATAGAAACAATTGAATGTATGCAGTGACTTTTAGTAATCTGAAATGACCATAGAAAAGACTCAGGCTACTTTGCTATTTTTGCTACTTAGCAAATATATTTGATTACCTGTCTGTTACGATGGCTAAAGGCAGGCAAAGGAGAAGGATACGTATAGCTAAGGACCAAGAGAAATAACATTTTGTAAGTACCCAGTGCTTTCCAGATTATACAAAGTCTTACTTAGACATATCTGGAACCTGTAAGAGACACACACACCCACGCACACCCTCACTTTAACACAGATTTAGGTTCAGCGAGATTAGTTTCTGTCCCAGAGTAGCCAATAAAATGGGGAGTAGCGATTGGAATTTGGAACTTGGCTTTGTTCTGCCTACCCTGTACCCCCTACACTCTTTCTTCGGTTCGTCCTTATATTTGTTTCTTTGCACGTGATTATCTTCTAATGGAATATGGAACTCATCTTTGCATAACACAATTTGCTTGTCTAAATATTTCTTTTGATCATTCCAGTCACCCAGAGGATACCTTGGATGGTATTAAGCCCATTCTAGAAACCAAGCTTTCTGACACCTTGTTCCGTGTTTAATGATCACACGCTCGTCCAAAGTGCTTTGTGAATCCCTCAGGATTGCCGAGGGTGAGCTGTCCCTGCAGTGTGTCCTTGGCGAGAGGGCATGTGTTAAGATACCTAGTGTTGTGCCAGGTGCCATTAAAGCACAGCCTCTGATGACACGGCCTCCTAAATCCTGCAGCATGTCACGGCTGGGAGTTTGGAAGGATCTGGATGAAATTCCTTTTCATGCCCACCATCCAAACATGTGGTACGTGTGCTCTCCTTTAATTCAACGACTACATTCCTTCCCTATTTAAAACTGGCAAAGTGGACTGAATACTTGGATTCCTAATAGTTATCCTTCAAGGGGATATTACTGAATGATTCTTTCAAAAGCCTGCATTGCCTTGTGACTGCTTAGTTTCACATTATCCAAGTTCGTGTTCCTTAATATGCCCTTTAATATGACCCCGAGTTCTGGGTGAGGCATTGTCCAGGTCAGGAAGCCAGATATGAGGGAATGTTGGAGAATTATTTTGCCAATATTTGAGGAGGACCTTTGTTGTTGAATCTTTGTATAGGAATACTCATTGGGCTTGAATTTGGGTGAGGCAGTTCTGTGCCTGGTCACTGCATGCCCTGGGATGCAATTTAATCCAAGGAGCAGGCAGAGAAGCCTTATTAGGTTTGCAAAGGAAGTCAGCATGCCTACGAACTGCTCCCCAAGATGTGATGGGGAGGTGAAGTCTGTTTTGGAAGACTCCCTTCTCCTGAGAGAATTTGTGAGGTAGCTGAGGGAGGAAGCCTGCTTTGGAATCCAAACTTCCAAGAGTTTTTGCAAATGTAAAATTCTCCACTTTGGTTACTCTTTCAGCTCCATCAAGTTCTGGCCTTTTCTTTTAAATTTTATGAAAGTGCAAGCACTAGGAAATCTTCTCCAGCTCGTCACGTGAGGGATTGTGTTCATCCTCCCTTCTCTAAAAACTGAGCATTAAGCCAAGTGAATACAGATTTTCAATTTGAACCTCCTTCCTCTAGATAGGAAACAGCATTTCTTGTCTTAAAGTTTATTTCGAGTGCAGATCATCCTCAGTTTCCAGTGGGGTTACATTCTAATAAACCCCTTTGTTAGTTGAAATACGCTAAATTGGAGCCCCTGGTGGCTCAGGTGATAAGCTTGGAGACTGGGGCGTGGATCACATAAAGGCCAAGAACCTGAGTTCACCACCTGGGACTGGGGGGAAAGACTAAAATAAGTAAAAATTACTAAGTGTTTCCTTTTTTCCCCTTTCATCCTCTCTAAAAAAGAAAGATATGCTGTTTTGAAAATGCATGTAAAACATCTCATCTATTGACCAGCATGGCCCAGCCTACCTTAAATGTACTCAGGACACTGCATGAGCCTAGAGTTGGGCAAGATCCTTTACTAGAAAATCTATTTCATACCTAATGTTGGATATCTCATGTAATTCATTGAATTGCATGGAATGACTGATTGGGAAGCTGCCCGCATCAGGAGTGAGAACTGTGTGGCGTGGTGCTAGCCCGGTAAAGATAAAAATTCAGAGAACAATTTCTACTGTGTATGTCGCTTTCACACCATTGTAAATCGCAAAGACATGAGTAGAACCATTCTAAGTTGGGACTGTCTGTACGTTGTTTCCTTCCAGCCATCTTCTTTAGGAGCCAGAGGCTTGGATATGTAGTTCCAGGAGGAATAAACCTACACACATGAACACTGAGACACACCCTTAATGCAAAATAAAGAAAAGGAATTTAGTACACATTTCTGAAACTATTAGCAGGTTTCAACACAGCTTCCATGTTTTTGGGGGTTTTTTTGTTATAACCACAGTGGTTAACCTATTTTTCTCCCAAATGAAGCTCTTGAGATGAAGAGCTTATATGGAACACCATACTTACTATTGACCTCTGCTGGCTGATAGCACAGGACTTTTTCTTTTTTAAAAAGAAATATGGTGGCTGGGAGTATTGTAGTAAGAAGTTCGACAAAGTTAGAGAAAGCTAGACGTCACATCTTGCTGTAACAATCAGACACTTTTTTGGACTTGTGACCTTGTGTGTCACCAGATTTTGTTAAGCCTCAGTGTTCTCATCTAGAAAATGGATTCATATCATTTTATTTTTTCCTTTTGAGATCCCTCCATTAATAGATGTGATAGTGTTGTCCACTTAGGAAGGGGCTGACTGATGCCTATTCGGTTGTAAGCAGTCTCACCCTGGACTCTGGGGGGCCATTATTTGAACCTCTTTCTAGTTGACATCATCTAGAATTTTTTAGATCCTGGTATGGCCACATGTTATCTAGAAAATGAAACGGTGACTTCACTACTTTCTAGGGCTTTCGGAATCCAGCAGTCCATCTCTCTACGATTTTGAGCCATTTAAACAGGCAGGACATTGCGCCTGGGGATGAGATAAGTCTCCTGGAGTAGCAGGGGCAGTGTTCTTAACTTCAGTGCTCTGCTTTCTGAAGGCTTCGATGAGAGTAGCTGTTAGCTGTTAACTTGCCATTCAATACTTAGAAGTAGAAAATTCAGAATGGAATGATAGATACCCACGTTCCATATTGATAGGCAAGCATTTCTAATGCTTCCTTAGGTCACAACTCAAACAAAAGGATTATTTTGGGTATCAAGTGAGGGGATGGGTGAAAGATACCAACATTCAACTTATCCCACTTAGGAACCCATCTGAGGAGTGATGTCAGAGAGCATGGTGTTGAGTTCTGCAAGGCTGCGTGTGCTCTTAGACAAACACTGGTCAAGACAGCTTTCCTTTGAACAGGGAATAAAAATGATTCCCTGAAAAAAAAAAAAAAATGCTCAGGAATTAGAAACTGTTCTTGGCATACAAGTATAGAATCACCACGATCAGAATAACATGAACTGCAATGAATTATTGAATCTCTAACAACTGGTAAGATTAATAAAAGGCATAACTTATTAAAATATTTTTGATAAAAACCATCATGTTACAGTAATTTAAAGCTATTTAATTGATTTTGTGTAAACTTTTGGAAAAGTTTGATCTTCAAACTTTTGAAAAATTTCTATAATTTGAAATATCTGGAATTCATTGAAATAGAAGTGAAACTTGAATGGAACATTTTGTAAACATTGAAGAGAATGAACGATTAGATTCTTAAGTTTTTACATCACTTCTCCACATGCCTACCATCAAAACCTCATGCCCAGTTAGACAAATTATTAGTAACTTTGCTACTGATGGATAATTATTATCCTGAACATTTCTAATATATTCGTTTTTAGATAGTCACCGTGAGGTCCATTATCTAAGATAAATTATAGTAACCTATAAATTCACCAAGATTTGTGTTGACTTTTATTTTTATAGAAATGGGGCATTTTGCAAGAAGTTCATATTTAGTCCGTACTAGATCACATCATTGTGATTTTCAATCTGTAGTTTTCTCTTAAGGAAAGTAGGAAATCTCATTGTAGAGTTAAGAATAATACAAATGACTAACATTTTAAACACTTTACGCCAGCACAAGAATGAACACTATGGCATATCTCATTTAATACTCACAAAATTCATCTGAGAGATACATGTTAATGCATTTCAGTTTTCGGACCTAAGCAGGTATAATGAGGTTTGGTTAAGGCTAGCCAGCTGAAAATTGCTGAATCGTATCTCAAGCTTAGAGTTGCCATCAAATTGTGTCCCTAAATGTTCCTAAGACATAATCTTTCCTTAAAAAAAAAAAAAAGTTCAAGTTCTAAGGTTTAACTGTTGGCATTATCATTTCATTACCCCTCCCCAAAGTGGAAACTAACTTGACATTCCACAGATTTATTTGCTTTTTATTTTCAAAATCAATGCAATTGATTAGTGGGTTATTCTGGAGTGCTGACAAATTATTGGGTAAAAGTAGATTAACGTATTTATTCAGCAGTATTTACTGGGGCCATAGTGTTTGTCAGTGCTTTGGGTGAGATGATTAACATGTAGGACTCTGGCTGCTATAAACATTCGCTTTGAAGAAACAAGGTAGAGAAATAGTTCATAATGGTCTATTCACTCTAAAAGAACTTTGCCTAATTTTTTTCTGTAATATTCACTCATTTTCTCAGCAGCAGCATTACTACCAGTTCACCTACGTTATTCAGATTTTATATCACCTCTGGAAAAGAATTAACGATGAAACCAACTTGAAGTAGGGAGGATTTCTCTCCTCCTGACTCTTAACAGCATATAGCTTGCAGCTTTCTAGACGGGAAGAGAGTATCACTATGTAAATCATTATCACTGACAAGTTAAGCCTCCAGCCAAAAGCAGAATATATAGTTTGTGTATTTACCTCAGGCTATTTGTCTCCATGGGGCATCTTTGTGAAAAGAAATACATAGAACAGGTTGATTCACACACATCCTCACAAACACACACACACACACGCACACACGCACACTGTCTTAATCTCATGTTGCCTTGGATTAATGGAATTCCGAGATTTACATTATCCTCAGAACTAGATATCCATCACACCATCCTAACTCAGAAATGTCAAGTAAATGAGATGAAGCAAAAAATTCATGAGTTGTTCAATTCGATAAACTCTAAATGTGCTTATTAGACAGGGTTGAGGGTAAGAACTTAACTGAGTTGATCTCCATGTATGTGGTCAAATCGGCTGTCTCAGGATAACTTTCTCTATTTCATCTGAATGACTTTTTCTAAATTACAAAACTGGACATATTATACCCCTTGCATGTAAATTTTCTGTAGCTCTCCTTTGCTTGCATAAATGAGTTCAAAATCCCTCTGTAGCCTCAGTGAATGTTAGTTACCTTTATGTGACCTTGGGGGGAGTTATTTAATTCTCCAGGGCTGTTGAAAACATTCAATTGATAAGAAATACGTAGCACTTGCAATTGTGCATAGTAGTTAATTGTTAACTGTAATAATGATAATAAAAATAATTATTGTGCACAAACAAATGTGACTACAGTTACTACTTGTAGTATTATTATTACTTCTGTGGTAACCCCCATGACATTTGAATCTGTAGCTACTTACCACATGACCAAAAAAAAAAAAAAAAATTAGATTTTCTCAGCAAACAGGTGAGAGACACTGCTCAAAAAAGTGAAGAAAGTATTTAATGAATATTCCAGCCAAAGCTTTCATCTCTCCTCTGTACTGTGATGTCTAGAGCAAACTCTTTCTATTAGGTTTGTAGCAGATTATGGGTACATAGTAAATGTTTGCTAACTGAGACGTCTATGTAATGTTTTGGTTAGAACTTATAAAACCACCTAAAGCTAGTAGGTGCAACATAACTCTATATTCTCCTCTTCTTGTCACAACATTTTTAAAATCAGTCAATGCAGAAGAGGTATAGCATAGGTTATTCTGTCAGATGTTTCCAAGACCAGGGATTCATTGTGACTTGATATTTTTGTAAAGGCGCATTTAACTCATGGCTCGTGGCACATGAGCACAGTGTGAGCATCCAAAGTGTAAAGTCATTAAGTAGATTACGGTTTCCAGGAGTCTTGAAAAGATTAATCCTGTCTGGCACTTTACACACATTATCTCATTTAATTCTCATAATAAACCTAAAAGCTAAGGTGCTGTTATCCCAGTCACACAGCGAGAAAATCGGATGCATTTCAAGAGGTTAGGTCAGTTTTCCAATGCAGTGAAGGCGGACCCAGATCTGTTGGCTTCTGATCTTTCTCTCTCTCCAAAGCTTTGTTCAGATGGTCCTGCTGCTTATCTCAACATAGCTTATAGCAGCCATGATTTTCATCGTCCTCTTACTCTAAGCACTTCTGCCTCCACATCTCAATCCTCCATTTTAATAGCTTTAATCTAAAAAAAAAATCAATAATCCAGCAAAATGGTAATGGAGCTATATATTTGAGATCCAGATCCACATGACCAGGAAGACGTTCGATCTAACCTCTCTGAACTCACTTTGTTTGTTGTTTTCATCTGTAAAATATTGGGGCATTTTACTTTGGGGATGACATGAGAGAGCTTATGAGAAGTACCCAGGACTGCAGACTCCATCTTTCAGATAGTAGGTACACCGTAAGTGGTAACTACTATTTATTTTGTTTTTACTCTTCTGGTGTTTTTAATCGTCAGATTATGTAGAGAGACCACTAATCATTAAGATTTTCATCCCTCTAAGGCTCTGTGTTCTGTTTTCTAATAAGACCCTTGTACTTAACAACAAATCTGCTTTGTCATCTTAGTGTTAGTCTCCGTATAACATTTATTCTCCTGATTTCTGAAAATTGGATTATTTTCCCTTTCTTAGTGCTGTTATTAAATCTTTGGATACAATGAGTCATTGGAATAAAGAGCTGGGCTTAGAGAAAAGAGTCTTTGGAACTAGAAACAGTTTCAGTTCTTTAAGTTAAAAATAATTGTTGAAGGAACATTGTATCATAACCTTATATAGGTTTGAAGTGTGCACCACTGTAAGTCAACATCTGCATATAAGATACTAAATTTGCCACTAACATTTCAATTCTATTCTTTACTGTATACTTAAACGGAGAGGAGAATATCTTTTTCAAATGGCAGGTAGCTTCTTAGTGAGTGACAATGCTACTATCCATCTCAGAGGTCCTTTTAGTTATGAACTAAGGTTCAGCATTCCCAGTAATGCAAAGTAGATGATGGGCATGATTCATTTGTGAACGTGGGGAGAACTGGGACACAGCTAGGAGGGAGAAGTGAGAAAGGGCTACACTGAATTCCATATTAGCTTCCACCTCCACCTATTTATTCTCTTCCAGCCCTCATTGGATTGAATGAGGCCCTCCAGGATTGGTGAAGGTGGTCTTTTTCACTCAGGCTTGTGTTTTTCTCAGTACTTCTGTCATGAGATGCATCATCTGTTTCCCAACATTGATGACGCTCACTTGGTTAAGATGGTCCCTGACTAGTCTCTCCACTGTAAAGTCACTATTTTCCCCTGAGTAACTAATACATAATTTGTGGGGAGATACTTGGGAAGATATCACTCCTCATCTGACTTTCATCCAATAGTGTTAGCATCAATTGGCAATTTGTCTCTGCCATTTATTTCTTCCGTATTTATCAATTGGCATTTTACTTTAAAGTTCATTGTTATCTGAAAGCTGTTTTCTGTTAGGAGAAAAACAGAGTTAGAAGGAAGAGGAGATATAGGAGTTAAATGGTGCACGAGCTTTAAATGCCTCGATAGATAACCAGTGTATGGGTTATTATTTTAATGCCGTGTGCAACATAATATAGGTAGGGTCTCAAAGAAATATGCATTATGCTATGTTCTTATCCAATAAGATGTTTTAATTGTACTTCAGGTAACACACTATAAGAGCAGATTGTGACTTATTGGGGAAATTCCTGGTAAACACCTTAGGAGACTAACTTTGGGGGTGGCTGGATTTAACTTTAGAATTACAACCGCTTTTTGAATGAAAATCTAGATTTTTAAGAACAAAGAGACTAGAAAATCAGAGAAGGGTTATTCTTAAAACACAAAAACTCAATGGCCATGCCATATTTGATTGGAGAGTATTAACCTCATGTGTGAAAGGAAGCTAACTGGGGATTAAACCACCTCAAGTTTCAGGAGTGCTAAAATGGAATATACTAAACTGCCTTCCTTGACGTGATAGGATTCAGTTTGTCTCTTGAAAATGATTTCATAAATAATTTTGCAGATTTAGGTCAGAATTTTCCCTCATTCTTGGAAACCAATTTATCTCGGCCTGTGTTGGTGGGAAACTTTCAGACTTAAGAAGGGAAGAAGAACCTTGCTACAGCTTTAGGAAATATGAATATTTTATGACTTCATATATTCCCAAGCAAAACCTATTGTAGATGAGTGTCCTTAAATGTGCTCTTCTGTCTCCAAGGAGTGTCCTGATGCTCTTTTTAAGAAGAGAAAATGCTTCAGCAAGCCTTTGCTCACCTGGGTAAGGTGGACAAGAATCTTCCAAGTGCAGCCTTCCTTGCCCCAGAGGTAATGTGTGCCAACTGCTGCTGCAGAGAGAGAATGGTGGTGTTCATTCGAAGGCATGATGCTTCCATCCTGCCCTTGTCCTCAGCCCTGATGCTGTTATTTTTATCTCTGCTTCTGGGGGTTGGATTGGATTATCTGTCAGGTTCCCTCTAACTCAGATATTCTGAACTAAGAAATAGTGAGCACATGAGTAAACGTTTCCACAGGCCTTGAGTTTTGATGAATTTATCTGCAACGATGGATTAGGTTTATTTTTCTTTGTCTGGAGGCGAAGGAGACATATGTCTTTAAAGCTGCCTGGCTGGACTGTCTTTTCAGCATGATTTAAGAACACAGCGAACTTTCACATAGGATTAGCATCAGTATGGGCCATCTGAAGTTTCCATAAATTCTTTTTAGAGGATAAAGTGGATGAGAAGACCAAGGTGGATGAATTCTCTCTACTAAATTAGGCAGGTGAGAAAAAGTTTTTGGAGATGGAGGACATTTTTTCTTGCATCTTCCTTTTTCCTACATCTGTTAATTTTGGTTGAACAGTAATGAAATAACAGTCTTAAATTTGATTGCAGATGCTCAGTCTGCCTCACTGACGTTTTCTGTTCCATTTTATGTGAATGGAATAGGAGACATTTGAAAAGGTAAAGGAAAATCAAGCATGCCTACTCCTAACCCAAGCTACCTTTGTCCTTAAAATCGGAATATTAGGCGACCTTTTGTGGGAAAACAGAAACTGCAGTCAATGCCTTGATACATTTGTTTCGTTTTTCTTTCCTTCTTTATTTTAGCTTTAGGTAGGTTCAAACCTGTCACCTTATCTCATTCATAATCTTCTAGCACAGGATTATTTCCATGTCTTACAGGGAAGACTATTTTCTTCATATGTATACTAGACCTAGTCCCTCTTTAATAAAACTTTATCCAGGAGTGCCTTGGGTAGTAGCAACAGAAACACAAGCATGATTTCATCAAAGTAATCACCTACTTTGAAACTTGGTTCATTTTTCTTAATCTCCCTGGGACTTAGAGTTAACCTTCAGACAGATCTGTTTGTGGAAGTCCATATTGTGGGACACAATTAGAACTTCAGTAAGACTCTACAAGGAAATATGAACAGGATTGGTGGTATCTTGATGTGCTCCCAATGGGTGGCTCTCATGCGAGGAGGAAAATCAATTGCAGGATAGACGACTGAACAAAGAGTTGAGAAACCCGGTGGTTCCAAAAGCTCCACTCTCAGATTCTGATTCCATACCTCTGAGTGCCAGGGCGTGAGGATTTTCATTTCTGACAAATGCCCACTTGGCACTACTGATGGTGCTCATTCAGCACCAGTGCGCTAACATCGCTGAAACATTCCTTTCAGGAGCTTTTGTATGAAGTAGAGAAAGCATTGGATTGGAATCAGAAAGCTTTTTATACTCCATTATTCAATGAATTTCTCATGGCCTTATGATAAGTAATGTATGTGTTATGCCCTGTTGATATAGAAATTAATAAGGCACAGTCTTTCTATTCCAGGAAATTGATAGTCACCTAGGGGAGACACTCAAAGACACCCACAGTCTCAATGCAGTCTAATAAATAGTATAATGGAGTTCGTCCTGGTTGCTGTGGAGATGTAAGGAGGAGTGTCTGACTCCATTTGCACCTGGGGCTGCAGCAGAGTAGCTTCCTGAAAGCAGAAATCTAAAATTAGTTTTAAACATGCATTGGATTGACTAGACTAAGGGACAATATCGCAAACAGAAAAGATAAGGGCAAAAAGTACAAATGAGTGACGTTCACATTGCGATTTAAATGCAATTTGAAAAGTCAGTTGTTCAATAGAAGTAAATCAGGACACTACTGAGACAATTGCTTTCTCCACTTTTTATTTCCCAGACTTAAGTTAGGCTGTTATACCTAGGAGTTCTCTTGTATACTTTATTATGTATATAATGCAGATGGAGTCAGACATTGAAGATTTTAACCAAATGAGTAGTGAGATTACATTTCCATTATGCATGCCAAAATAAATCATGTTACACCCAATCCGTGGAATACTATGCAGCCGTTAACATGGAGGTGGCATGATGTGTAAAGTGGTCTTTAAAACAAGATATGGAATAGTGTTATAAACTGCTTTCATTTATGGATAGATAAGAATAAGAGAAATATTTTCAGGGTATGTGCTTACATATCTTTAGAATATCTGTTTGCTTAGGGACAGATGCCTATGTACAGATGTGCAAATTGTAACTTGATGACAGTAGTTATTTCTGGGTAGAGGAATCGGAGGGTATCAGTCTGTGTGACAGGAGACTGTATGGACTATGTGCTTTGCATGTTCTTTTTGCACAATTTGACATTTTAGCAGGCCCATATTTTGTTTTTGACATCACCCTATATATTCATTGCTGCTACAACTATTTATAAATCATTTTAGAGTAAAAAGATCACTGTTACAATATTTTTAAAAAGGTTTCTGGGAAGAAAGGTTGAGAGGAGGAAGGCTTTCAGCTGTCTCCCCTTCAGTTAGTGCCGGGAGTATGTTTACAGTTAGAACATAAGGTGATGGCAGGGTCTATGGAAAGGAGGAACATGAGCTAAGACAATTATAAAACCCAGAAATTTCCTAGAGTCACTGTTGAGATCTAAAACTTTGGTATACCCTGGTGGAGTGGTGACTTGGTCAGCTACCTCCTACCAACCGAGAGTGCACCCCACACACCCCAAGGACCTAGTGTCTTTGGGTGAACAAGGAGTGGGGAACAACCAAAGTGAGCAACTAAATCAAAATAAAGTATTTCTCCTCCTCTCTCTTCCTGCCTACCTGCTCACCGTCATTCCTGCCTGCACCTTTCCTTTAACAAAAAAAGAATGAAAGTTTATTTTTGAAACTTCTGTGTGCATATTTTAAAAAGTATTTAGTCTTTCCCATCAGAAAATTAACTAAGAGTAAGGAGTTTATGTCCCCTTTTTACTGGCGCCTCCCCAGCACTCCCTGGGTGCTAAGAGTTGTTGAGAGAATCCAGGGCTTCAATCCCAGGGCAGAGCCCCAAAGAGGGTATAATGTCCTATATTGTACTTCCTGCAAAGATCACCCCACATACCGGCACACTGAGCATATAGTTTACTGAAAGCAGGCACTGGCATCCATTTAATATATTGACGGGCTGGCAAGTTGAAAAGCAAAGCATCAGAAGCCCTAAATGTCTCTTAAGAGCAACTTGCATCTCCAGCTGGTGCATTTTGGGGATTGCTAGTTTTAGGAATCAGAATACACAAGAGAGAAGGAGAGACATCTTGGAAAACTACATTTTCTGACTTGGGCACATGGTTGAAAGGACTTGAGTACCATCTTTGTCCTCATTGGTATTGCTTTGGGAAAAACTCTTCTTTCTTTCACAAGCCTTTCTTGCTCACTTGCTAAAGAGATGACATGTATCTTCTATCTGCCTCCCAGTGTTGAATTAAGGACCAAGTAAAATGAAATATGTGAGAGCATTTTGTAATGTTCCCCCCGCTACAGAAGTTGCCATGTTATTGCCTGCCTAAGTTGAGTCTTTTCACATTTGTATTGTGCTAAGAGCAATGATCGCTGACACTCCTGCTCCTTTGGGTTTTCTGTGGGGAAATGAGAGCAGAAGTTGACAAAGAGGAAAATCCGATATACAGACGGAGTACACTAAGTGACTCACTCCACCTGGCAGATGGTAGCACCTTTAACAGAGGAGCTTCCGCCCCTGCTTACCTAAAATGACTTGGAGACGCTAACTCTGGCAGTTTGTAGGAAATTGGATTTCAGAACTTACCAAGTTGAAATGGTATATGTATCTGATTTGTACCTGAGTATTCTTCATTAAAGACATATTGATACTGCAGTCATAGAGGTAAAGAGTCAAATTCTGACTTGATTTCAGAGTAGTTAGCAGATGTGTGTAAGTTTACACTTGATTCCCTCAGTTTTTCTGATGTGTAAAATGGGAAGCCTTTTCACTTTCTCAGGATGTTGGAAAATACATGAGTGACTTGTTCAAGCATCTCACTGATAATAGCTAAAGTGACAAACAGAATGCATGGTATTAACAAATATTGCTTGGTTTGGTGGGCTCCTTCCCAATCTGCTAGAATAATAGAATGATTACACCTACTCAGTCAGAACTGAGTAGATTGCTGTATTGTACAAGACTACATTAACCAGTAAATCTTGGCTTCCATTTATTTAGTGAGAAAAATAATAGTACCTATCAGTTAATCATGTCACTGAAAGAGATGTCATGCATTGGTCATGGTCAAAGATCCAGGAATTTGAAGTACCGGAGTTGAACCTATCTTGTTTCTTTCCGGAGACCGAGGATTTCTAACTTGCAGATTACACACACACACACACACACACACACACACACACACACACACACACACACACACACACACACACACACACACACACACACACACACACATTTTAAGTTCATTAGAAGAATATAGCAGCCTGCATTCTGGGTTTGCCCAAAGACAAAAGTCATGGCCTTTGACAAATCGTATAACATTATAGAATCCTAACTTAATACAGATAGCAAAGAAAAGTTTCCCCTTCACTCACTCCCAGTGGATTATGGGAAGGCTTAATTAATGTTTATACAGTGCTTATTTGTTTGAACAGGAATACAAAAGAAGGAATAGAAGCAACACATGTTTTCCAGTCCCTGGGCTCTAATGCAATTCAGTACAGTTAATTTATTTCATCACCTCCCAGATCAATCATAGAAGCTAAGGATGGCTGTCTGAACACGGTGGCATTGCAGCTGCAGGAAATGGGGCTTTTGGCTACACAAGCCCTTTGCAGAAAAAGATGCTCTAGGAGATTCGAGATGGGGCCCTTGGCGCTGATTTCATCTCTGGGTGTGTGTATTGCACTCTCAGGACCCTGACACTCTTAGGGCGCCGAACTGAGGTTGTGAATCTCAATATCTCCCCACCTCTTGGGCATTCAACTTTCCATCAAAGCTGACTGCCCAAACTCTAACGCCAGCACTTCGTCGCTAAGCAAACTCCCGGTGTGGAGAAACTTGTTTCAATCAACCATGGTACTGATTAATCAGGAATATTTTGAATTGTTCTCTTTGTCTAAAAAGGACAATGAATCAGTAGCAGGTAGCCACCCTTCCCCACAGAGGACAGATGTGTGAAATGATAGTTTCAGCATCCCTTTGATTTTTCTTCGATTTTATCATTCTCTATGTGACTTTAAGGATTAGAACTAACTAGGCTCTAAGCCAATTCACTTCTAAGGGTTTGCAGAAGTCTCCAGTTACTGACAGGTTTCACATAATCAAAGAAACTTGCCCTGTCTGTGAGCCCAAATACAGACCAAATACTTGCTAGAGTGTTTTTAGGAGCTCTGCCCAATTTTTATCTGCAGTCTGACCCTTTTATTTTTTTCTCTTGCCAAAAAAGCCAATTTCCTTTGGAATGAAATTGTATTGGTGCAGTGATCTCATGTGTGAATGCTATTGGCCTCCGCCGCTTTCTTTATCTCCATGCTCAGCCTAATACTGGGGTTTCCTGCATAACATTTCACAATTTGAAGAGGGTTTGAGCCACAGTATTAAAAATTGCTAAAAAAAAAAAAAAAAAAAAAAAAAAAAATGGTTGCCAACAGTCTTTTGGATTAATAACAGAACATAATTTAAAAAGCTTCTCATCCAAATTGAAATCTTCCCATTCAACTGTATTACAGCAATATAAAAAAGTTGTTTCCCCATTATTTTAATTGGCTTTGTGTTTAATACAGGGGGCTCTATGCTGGATTTTTTTTTTTCTTTTTCTTTTTGTATTTGTTGCTCATGAAGACTGGTTAGAAGCAGCAGCTGGCTGGATTGTCACTAACGGCTGCATGATATTAGGGGTCGTTTTATACTGCTATTACAAAAATATTTACAATTAAAATGCAGGACTTGGTTTACATAGCACCTGTTTAATCAAAGATAGAAAGTCATATTTTGTATATGCCACAAGGTGAATTGTTGCCTTGCATACCAATTTTGTTCCTGACTGTAGCTCTGTTTCCGTAGAGATTTCTCTCTGTAGAAGGTACATTCTTTGTAGAATCATTCGTTAAAAATTTAAGACAAAAGATTTCTGTACTTAAGGTTGCCAGGGTACTGAGTTAGGGTTTTTTTGTGTGTTGTGTTGTGTTTTGTTTTGTTTTTTGATATGATTTAAGTTTTTGGTTCCCTCAACCTTTACAAATAATTTCCTAGAGTAAGTTTGGTGCTGATTTTATCTAGATGAACAAGGAACAGCTAACAGCAAAGTTGTGAATCTCCAGAGAATTGCGATGATGAGAAGTTTGGTTAATTCAACTGTCTTATTCTCTAAGAAGAAATATAGACTGAATTTATCAGAGTCTGGACTCTTAATGCCATGAAGTTAGAGATGCTCGGGTCATGTATAGTAATGTAAATTCTGGGAATTAAATAAGTTACATTTTCCCTCCTTGGAGAGTTATAAACATAGTATTTTATCTCTCATAAGGTTATTAAGAAAACTAAAGAGGTAGTTCATAAAAAGTACCAGAAACAAAGTTGACACAGTAAATGCTAGCTATTTGTATTAGTGTTGATACTCAAACAAACTCTAGATAAAAATGAAGACTTTTCAGAGATGGAGTACTTTTGCTAATCTAAAATACTAGGCTGATTATGCTTGGCACGATGATGAGATTCATTTTTGCTATCGTATAGTAGAGAGACATGCGACTACAAAATCAACCAGACATGCATTTGAATCTCAGCTCTACTACTTACTAGCCAAGCTTCAGTTTTCTCCCCTACAAAATGGGGGTGATAAATCTTTATCTCTAAGGGTTATTGTAAGGAATAAGTGACATTGGTGTCTCCAAATTGTAACACCCAGAGTGAAAAATCCAATACCTTGTCAAACCTTTATGCATTCTCCTTTAAACTCTTCATTATTAATTAATATCAAAGAGTGGAGCAGTACAATGGAAACACCTTTTTCCTATGTAATGTAGTTTTTATTTAACTTTATGGGAGTTGGGAGCAGGGGATATTTATTTGAATGCCCAGTCTTACATCTTTATTTCTCATTACTTTTCCATTATTGTTGCGAATGATAGGAAGACCAGCCTACCTAAGATTTGTATCTGAGGATTCAGTCACAAAGAAGGAATTAATAAATACCATTAAGATGCTAAGACAAATTCCATATCCTCTCCTTGATCCATTAATTGTAAATGGTCTTCTGAGGCAAAGGCATTTGAGATGATCTTGAACTCGAAGGTTCACCATACTTGAGGCTATTATGATTTTTCTACTCACTACATATTTTTTAAGACTCTTTCTGTTGGAATATTCAGCAGCAAAGACATTAATTGCATGTAGAGATTTTCAAGACAGCCAAATGCTGGGAAATGTAGAGGACAAGAGAAAACACTGAAATTCAGAACAATGTATTGTGTTTATTGCTCCAATGTTTTTTTTCAAAAACAAATAAACCAACTTCCTTTGATGGCTCTGTATTAAAGGCTGAACACAACACTGTCTGATGAAACTTTCTGTGATGATGGAAATGTTCTATGTCTATGTTTTCCAATATGATAACACTACTCACTTGTGTTTATTAAAATATAAGTAATGTGACTTAGTAACTGAATATTAAATTGTATTTCATTTTAGTTAATATATTTGGTTGACCACTTGTATCTAGTGGCTACAATATTGGTTAGTACAGACCTAGAATGCACCACGGTTTTGTCAGATTTTTAACACCCAGGTAACATTTCAGACAGTGCCTGCAGAGGGATTTGAGCTTACCATTCACAGGAATAGAGAATAGATAATTAAGAATCTCCACATTTGAAAAAGATAATCATTCTTGAGGGGAAAAACAAGGTATGGGTGCTTGCACTAATGTATTTTAAGACTCATTGTAAATATATATATATTTATACATGTTTATATACTTATACATATATATACTTATATATATGTTATATTAGTCATGGCTTAATGATAACCAAGAACTAGATTCAAGATCCTTGAAAGAGACTATGTGAACGCAGAAATTTGATATATAACAGATGTAGCATTACAAGTTCATGATGAAAGGTGGACTGGTTGATAAATAGCTCAGGGACAATTAATAATCTACCTGAAAAAAAAAGTGTTCTTATTTTATATCATACACAAAACATCAACTGAGGATAAAACCTTAATTATGAAAGATAAATTTTGGAAGGTATATGAGAGAATATCTTCATGACTTTGTGTAGAGAAGTCTCCCTCCCTTCCCCTCCCCTCCACTCCCCTCCCCTCTGCTCCCCTGGTGCAGGCAGGAATGGAAAGCAGAGACAGGCAGTCAGTAAGAGAGAAGAGGAAAAAGCACTTTATTTTTAGTTTAGTTCATCTTGGTTGTTCCCCTGATCCCGGACGTGAACCTGGATCCTTGGGATGTGTGTGGACTGTGCTCTCAGCGGAAGGCAGCAGATCCAACTGCTGCTCCACCAGGGTGTGTCAAGAAACGACAAACATAATGTAAACCTTAAAAGAAAAAGAGTAATTTTTACAGCTTTGAAATTAAGAATTTTGGTTTGGGCATTAAAGTTAGAAGAGGCATCTGCCAGATGTAATTGGCACAGGATTTTCACCAAGATATATAACAAATAAGGAATGTTAGTAAAACACAAAAATGAGCAAAAGATGCAAGAAAAAAAATACGTATTACCACAAAACACATTTTAAATGCTCAGCTCATTAATTATCATGCAAATTAAAAATGACAGCTAAGTAGCATTATTTGCTCAACAAATTTCAAAAGTTAAAAGTTGATGAACACTCCAGTGAAGAATTGTAGAGCAAACTAAGTTCTTAAAGGTGACAGCATGGAACTCATAAAATTGTTTCATAAAACGAATTAATACTGCCTTACATTTCCTAAAATAGGCACACTCTTAGGTAAATGCCCTAGCCGCTCTCTTAGACGTAGACACTAGAGTTCAAGTGACCGGAATAAATTAGCACTGCTTATAATATTAAAAAATGAAAATAACCCAAATTTTCATCTCGTGTAGAATGGAGAGAATTGGTTTTGCCTTAACATGATGAGGTGTTGAACCACCGCTGAAACCTTCAGCACTGATAAATCTCAAAAACACTTGAGAAGAAAACAAGAAATATAAATGGGGTTGAAATCTAGAGGAAAAAATGGGCATATTAAAATCAGAATTCAGGGTACTAGTTACCTTTATGGAAGTGGGGTATTAGTGTCTAGGGTCATGTTCAAGTCTTTATATATAGATATATATATATTAGATTTGTTCCTTTTTTAGATTAATTCATCAATGTTCCTTTTAGTATTAGTCTTTAGCCATATATACTTATGTATATGTATGTTTACATATATATCTTTGCATGGTGTGAATTTATTTCACAATAAACACAAACATTGAAAATACCTCAGAGGAAGCACTTTTATTGAAGCATATGAATTGCTTTATAAAAATGTACTTTACCAACTATAGAGAACTTTTGCGCCCACTCATAAGCTAAGGGATCTGCTAATGCTAGTTTACTTTTACTTTTTCTCCCTTAGGCCCAGACTTAGAGTTCCTGGGACTCAAATTTCTTTCTTAGTAAATTAATAAATTCCTATACGTGGCCAAGCTTCAGGATCACTTAGCATACTGCTAAAATCCCTAGTGTTCTGTCTGGGTATGAATGGCCTGTCTTGAGAGGTTGCTATGGACTTGGCACCTTAAAAAACTTTCCATGCATGATCTTACCCAGTCTTTAAAACAACTCAGAGATGTTATTGTTTTTCATCTCTTGACTTTATTAGAAGAATGCAGTGACATCAGGGGCCCTGATTTCATGGTACTGTCTCTGTAGAAGATTTTATGGGGTTTCGGCTTTTGGAGAATAGGTGATCCTCATTGGTCAGGTTATTCCTGACTGTCCAATCAGCTGTGGCAGAAGCAGGTGATGGATCACTGAGATGACCCTCATTGGTCAGGTTATTTCTTACTGTCCAACCAGCTATGGCCCAATAGATACCATCTAGAGAAAAATCATTCCTGATCATTAGACTTGTACACTATTTTGTTTCTTTTTTGCAAGACATGTCCAGTGTGGCATTGATAAGATAGCTGGATTAGGAATTAGTTACCTCCAAAATCACCATGATACTTTTCTAGTCAGTTTAGTCTTAACTCACTGAGATACAAGCGTGAAACTGAGTTCTTTTCTCTCAGTCCTGACTCTAAACCCACTCTGACAAACCTCGTATGCCGCCTGTTAATAGCTCTCTGGACAGTGTGCTAACTTTGCATGCTTTCTAATATATTTTTGTAAATCCTTAAACATTTTATTGAAGGAACATCATAACATTATGTAGGTTTAAGGTGGAACTCATTATAAATCAGCATCTGTCTGTAATAAATTAAGTTTACTGCCAACAGTCCAGTTCTATTTTCGCAGGTAAGAGAGTTAAAACTCAGAAATGTGAAATAACTTGTCCAATGTCCTAGAGCAGAGTGGAGGGAGGACTAGTTGCACCCAAGCAGTATAACTTCAAAAGTGCTTCAGCTGTTGCATTGCTGTGATCCCCCTTGTGATTTTTAGATAAGAGGTACATTTGGAAATTTATTTATTCAATAAATTAAGCATTTATTATGTATCAGTAATTTAGAAGATGACAAGAAAAATAAATATAAGATAATGCCTCTTTATCCTGAAAGCCAGCAGCATGCTCAGAAAAGAAAAAGAAAACAGGTGAGAGGAATGGAATGAGGGAGAAAGAAGAGGAGGAGAAAAAAATAAAGGGAGAGATTATACAGGAGTTTGATGCTCTTGTCACCAACATGGGGTGATTAAATAACCTAAACAGAGCAGACATTTTCTGGGTCCAAATCATTCTATAGCCAGAATTCTTGATTTAGTATAATGGGTCCAGTTCCTGAATCAACATCCTGTATGCTATCACTTCTCCAAGAATACCTTTCTTATTCCCCTCACTGCCTCCAGCACTCACACACACACCATCACCACCGCCATCATACCACACATCCTTTGTAAAGGTTCAGTGCCAATTTTTGTGTTTTTAAAGCTTTCTTATCCCCTTCCCCTGAATGATGAACCACTCTGTGTTCCTGTAGCCTTTAGAGGTAGATTGAGTGACAAACTGACTTTATACATGATCCGAGAGGCTCTTTTGCTCTGTACCCTCGGTGAATGTGCACTTAGAAATCCTATGTTCCACTTCAGAATCCTGACAGAGACCCAAACAGAAGCCCATGGTTCTAAGAAATGTAAGCTGCGTCTTGAGAATTGAAAGTCGAGGAAAGCACTTACTGAATAATGTTGTTGCAATTAACAAGAAAATGAGACTTCCTAATAAATAATGACAAATATGCCTTTATTGCAAGTTCAAGCATTGGAAATGATGGCACTCTTGGTTCACCTTTGCATCTCTCACTAGACAATTTTCTAGTTTTCCTTATTCATTATTTATTTATTTAAATACTGGCAAATCTGATTGAGTCTGTTGCCAAGAACGAAATTGTACCAGCTGATTCTTGCTTCGTGGTTTCTCTACGCTAAATATTTTGGAGATCCTCTCTTATTTAACCTTTGGCCTTGGTCATGGTATCACCTCTACGTACAATCCAGGTGAGGAACTGAGCCACAGCCAGACAAGGTACCTTGCTCAGTGGTGTCCTGCTAGCAACTTGAACTTGATCCCAAGTCTTCCTGAATCTAACTTTCATGTTCTTGTAGACTTTATAGCTGGGAAGAAAGTATGTCTCTACTGGATGATACTTTGCTGATGTGCTGAGATTCCATTTTTAACAGAAATATACAGAATCTAGGCCTTGTTCTAGGAGTTTAGAAGTTGGCATCTTTTCTAGAAAAGGTTTGATGGTAAATATCCTAAGTTCCCTGAGTCCCTAACTATTTCACTCTGCTGATGAAATTGAAAAGGAAAAGAACCATGAATGTGATAAAAATGAATGGCTTTGACTGTGTATCAACAAGTCTTTATTTATCAAAACAGCTTAGACCGGAAATGCCCTATAGATGACAGACCCTGGTAGTAAGGGCTTTATAAGTACTCTCAGATTTCTTAAATAAAGCCCTAAAAGCTAAAGAGAGGTTTTGCTATCATGATGCAATGACAACATAAGAGGAAACTGAGGAGAATAGATTTAAAGCACTTGCCCAGAGTTACACAGATGGTAACGAGTAGGAGAGTCTGGAGTCAGTAGGACTGTGCTCACCGCCTCTCCAGTCCCAGGGCACTTTCTTGGCTCTCCATGCCAGGACACATGCTGTGAGCCCTTCTAACATATATTCCTGCCCCTGCCCTGCCCTCCACAGGGTTCCCCTGGAGAGCCATGTGCTTTCCCTCATTTCTATAAGGTTGCAATGCCTCATTATACAATCTTGAATGCCTGCCGCTACCTTCTTAGGCTCCTCTAACTTCTGTTCTCTGGTTCCTATTCTGGGTTGTCTCTGGATAAAGTAGATGAAATGTTGCTGCACATCCTCTAAGTCTCATAAGGAGAAGGGAAACACATTTCTGCATGCCAGCGTTTCAACACAGGGATCACAAAGAGAGTAAATGATTCCATCTTGAGGTGGGAACAGACAGGAGATATCTTGATTTCTCCAGCAGTATCATAATATCTGTTGTGAAATTGGTGCTTAATAAAAGTTGGTGGAATAAATGAGGGGCTGAATGGCATCTCTTATTTGAGAGTCTTAGCATATTTCTGAAGTCCTGATTACAATTAAGGCAGACTCTGTGAGCACCAGTAATGAAATATTTGGGTACCTGTATGTAAATCCTTTCTATTTCTTTCCTCTCTCTAGCAGATGACTTTCTAATATATCTTTTTAATTATTTTTCCTTTTAACAGATTGAGATATAATTGATAAATTAAAAACTGAATCTATTTAATATATACTATTTGATGAGTTTGAACCTGTACATATACCCATGAAATCATCGCTGTCATCATCACAGTCCTTTAAAAAATGAGTAGTTTAATAAACTGTAAGATTGAATACCCTGTCATTGTACAGTCACTGCCATTGTACTCTAACTGTGCAAACAATATTGCTACAGTGGCGATCATGTTAATGTATCAAGTTAACATCTTATACAACTTAAATGTACACAGTGCTGTATGTCACATATATCCAATTTACAGAGAAACCCTAAAGAGAAGTATCATAATTATAGTAGTGACAATTTATCAGGACACTGAGGTCACTTGCCCAAAGTTGCAGGATTAGTAAACAATAAAAGAACAATATAAAATCACTCAGATGAATTTTTTTTTTTTTTTTTACCATTTAGATAATGATGCTACCAGTTCATAATTTCGATGCATCACCTATCTCCTCAAAAAAAATAATAGAACAGTGGCTGATACAAAAAATCTGAGGGTCATTTGAAAAAGAAAAGAAAGCCATCCATAGCTTTCTATGCTGGGGTTGACACTAAGATTTTCTTTTTTTTCTTTGTGCTTTTTCCAAGCGATTGACAGTGGCTAGTAGGAAAGTTATATTTATGAGAATACTTAAGTAAATCCTGGCCCAGTGAGATCAAGTGTCTTGATCAATTAATGATGTCTGACATGTGTTTAAGAAGGGAGAGAGGAGGCAAAGTATATGTTCCTATGTATTCAGAATTTATGTTGGTCTGTAAATAAAGATTTGTAATTTTATGAATCAGTGAGACAAGCTTTAATTTAACAACATCTGTCTGGAATTGGGTCTTACTAGTCTTTCTCCATTTCACTTTTCACTCTGCTTATAACCCTCTATCCACAGGAGATAAGGGAGGCATTTTATCCCACTTCTAAAAGTCTTATACGATGTCTCATCTTTAATATCTGAAAGGTGTGTTGTCAGTAGCTAAGATTTATTGGAGGGCCTACCTTACTGAAGGCACTGTCACTTTGGGCCCATTGTTTCTGGCTCTGGCTTTGGGCTGGGATTCTTTATTTCTCTCTATTTTATTTCAGGGCAGAAGCAAATTGCTTTTCAAAAGTTTGAGAAGAAACTAGAGCAGTTTTAGATGGGTTAGAAATGGGGAAAATGGCTCATTTCATGAATAAATATTTGCCTGTGGTTCTCTGCTTTGCAGACTCAAACAGGGATTAAAAGGTAAAGATTGGCAGGAGGGAGGTGAGGAGGCTTTTAGGCAAAAAACAGCGTGTGTTTTACAGCTGCACACACACAGACTGCAATTCCCCCTTTGTTACAAGTAAAATCAGCTCGAAGATGGTCAGCCCAGTGGTAAAAAGCACCGGCTTTGAACCCAAAATATCTGAATTTGCATCAGTTGCGCAAGCTGTGAGTTTGTGTGCAGGGACTTAGGTCTCACAGTGTTCATTTCCTCATCTTTTAAATGGGGACAAATGCATGTAAAATGCGTATCCAGACCCTAACATGCAGTAGAGGTGTCAGTAGGAAAGCTGGGTTCTCTTAAGTTTACTCTAAAGAAAAACTGGAAATTCATGTAACTAATTATAAGCAAATCACAATGATTCATTTCAGAAGCCTGATGTGAAGTAGCATCTTCAAGAAGTTTATTTGTATAAATGTTTTTGCTATGCAAAAGTATAAAATAGCATTTACATCGCCCCCACCACCGCCGTCATTGCCATCACAGGTACCACAGCCACCATTTCCGTCACCATCACCACCAATTCCAACACACACCAACACGACCATTATCACCACTAATCAGCACCACCAAACTCAGCATCACTGCACCAGTACCACCAAAACCAGCACCACCAGCAGGAGCAGCAGCAGGGAACTGTTAGTGGGCTACTTTCTTTGGTGTGGGTAGTCAGAAGAAAGGACTTGTCATTCAGTGGATCCAGGAAAACCGTGATTTGTGTAGAGAGACATTCACAATGTATATTCATAAGGAGAACATTTTGCTTCTGCACTGCTAGGTTAATAAGCTCCATTAAATGCTGGTGTATCTTTTCAAGTTATAGAAAGATGTTAATAGAGGAGCAGAAGAAAATTTTGGAGTATACAGTGATATATGGCTTCCTTGCCAACTGAGAAAGAAACGACAAATCTATAGATTCTGGACTTACCTTGAGCATGGGTGTGGGTGGAAGAATCTGTTTAATGTACTGAGCACATGATACATGATTCTATGCTGCAAAAAGAATACAAACAACAACAAATGCAATAATTAAAATAACAATCACTACTACTAGTAGGTACTGAATGCTAAGTAGTAACAGGACTATGCTAAGTTCAATGAGAGCCTGTGTCTTGTGGTTGTGAAAAACTTGAGTTAATATTTGTTCATGGTTGCACATTTAGATATGGCACTTCCATTACTGGAAGCTAAGAAAGAGTTCAGATGTCCTATGGCAATGTTATGGGAAGGATTGATCTTAAAGATGAGGCTGCATTTCCACACCCTTAACTTAAACGTGAGGAAACACATCCTCCTCCAGTCACTTCACTTCCCAGAATTTCTTATGTACATTCTAGTATTTTCCTCCCAAACTATTATTCAACTTTAGGCTTCAAA
Organism: Solenodon paradoxus; assembly: GCA_004363575.1. Taxonomy (NCBI): domain Eukaryota; kingdom Metazoa; phylum Chordata; class Mammalia; order Eulipotyphla; family Solenodontidae; genus Solenodon; species Solenodon paradoxus. The sequence continues at coordinate 406,634 of RJWH01000474.1, read as the reverse complement.
AATGCTTCATTATAGTTATCATATGGAAACTTATTTCAATTGTCCTTAACCACCAACTCACCTTTTATTATAAGAATGCACTGTTTCGACAATTTAGCCATCACGTTGTTAAGACTCAAGTCTAGGGCAGGAGGCGTTTCTTTTCAGAATTGTTGCAAAGAAATCTTTGGGGTCAGTGGTCAGAAGAACCAGATTAATACCTTTTTTTATGGTGTTTTTTTCACTGATGATTTAAAAGATGTGTCATTCTCCACGTCCTGCTTTTTTTTTTTTTTTTTTTTTTTGCTGTTGTTACTTACTCAGACATTATTGAGCATTTATTATGCTGTAGACACTGCTTGGGGCTGGCGAACCAGAAACAAATAAAGTCTTTTCTCTACCCTTCAGGAGCTGCCATCTCAACATCTCTCAGAAGGTTAACTGCTGCATGAGTAGGAGAAAATAATAGAATTCCTGAAAACAATTTTAGTGGCTTACCTTAACCCCACAGCAGTGAGAGTTCACTTTTAAAAAGACAGACATCACCTGAATTCCATGATTGTGTGTTGTTTGTTACAATACTGCCTTCTTTTGTTATACAATTCAAGAGCCCATTGATTGCATGTACTAATAGGTATTCTAGAAACTGCCATTTATACTCTGTGTCTGCATTCCAGACTGTTTTCTCAAATGTATTAGTGAGCATTTTTCAGATACATTTGAATTATTTACTGAGCGAATCCCCCAATGATAGGAACAAATAACCACCAGCATGAATAACAAGAAATGTATGCTTAAGAACCATTTGGCTGCTCATATTTTTCCAACTTTGATTTGCAGTTAAGGTCCCCATCAATGCCACTATTACCACAGTTATACACTGTCATCTTGGTGTGACCACCACCCCATGATAAACTCTCTTTCTGAATACCCTTTCTGTCTTAGACTTTTGGTGGGTAACAAAATAAAGTACCCCCTGCTGGCTTAAGCAGAAATAATGGCAGGATAGCAAGAGGTCCACAGAAATAATGAGAAATCCATTGAACTGAGCTTAGACAACACATGTGGATCCTAAAAAGGTGGTAACGCTGCCGCTGCTCCCACAGACATTCATCCCTGGAATCCCCACCCAAACTAACAAGTGGTGAGTGTCTAAGATATCAGGGGAAGACTCAGATGTCTTGCAACCTAAGAGAGAAAGAGACAGGGACAGACATGGAGACAGAGAGAAAAAGAGTGAATCCGGTACAAGATCGATCTGGGTTTTTCTTAAAATGAACTATGTACTATTGAACTATAGCTATGAACCTCAGAGGCTCTATTATGGGTTTTGCTAGATAAATATTTGTAGTCTGATAGTCATTCTTGGTTTATGAACTAAGAATAAGAGAATTTAAGAAACCTCAGGTTTGCACAACGAATAAAAATCTGAACTAGATTTGGAATGGGGCGTGTTTCAGTAGCACATTCTCCCTGAGATGCTCTCTGATGAGTCTTAAGCATTGGATTACTGGTATAGCCTTAGGAAACAACTTCGGGAGGGAACACTTTCATCCGTCGACTTCACTTTGGTCAATGATGTTTACATTGGTTGCGATCTGCTTTCATTCAAGAAACCTATAGCCCTTTGAACCTACGTTTCAAATCTCCTCTGGTTTTTTTTCAAATCTCCTCTGGTTTTTATAGCCCATGTATCTGCTAGAGCACTTGGGGGAGCTGGGTAGGCACATGGTCTTTATGGGAATAGGATGACATTGGCCAGATGTCAGATTCTTGTTCTTCCACTTACTAGCTCTGTGACCTTCAAGAAGTCAGTCTTCCAGAGACTTCTCATTTCTCCTTCTAATTAAAATCATGCACTTAAAAGCAATGCTTCCTCATTACAGGACCAGATCTAATTTTTCTACCTATGTCAAACAATGTATGAATGAATGAATGAAGGCATGTTTGAGTCATGTATTCACTCAGTTATTTATATAGCACCGTTTACTACATTGAAATTGTTTTTAAAATTTTCAAGTATTGGCACACCCTGGTGCAGTTAGGTCAGTCTCCACTGAAGCAATACAGGCCATATACCCCTGAACGAGAGTCCTGAGTCTGGTAAAACAACTAGTGTGAGCAACTAAATAAAAATAAAATGAAATGCTTCTCCCTCCTCTCTTCCTGCCTGCCTGCCTGCCTGCCTGCCTCTGCTCACCTTCATTCCTACCTGCACCTTTCCTTTAAAAAAAAATGTTTTCAAGGATGAAACACAGGATCGATATCATGTTCCTACGGCTATAGTCATGCTATTTTTTTTTTCTCATTTTGATTCCATGTGTTATTTTCACCACTAGCGCTTTTCACAAATCGCCTACTCCATGCTTGTGCTGATGTGTGACCTGTCATATACGCTAAAGCTTCAAAGCGAGATGGTCATTGCTGTCATTTGATAGGCAGAAACATTGAAGGAGAGGTGGTTCGCTTACCTACGTAATGGTGGGATTTGAATTTAAACCCACAGCCCGTGCTCATGGACACCTTCTTTCATGACTGTACCGTTCCAGATCTGACAAGAAATTCTCCCAACAATATCGATTTTCTACTTTGGATTTCCCTTGTCAAAATGTTGAGCCACCTTTCTCTTAGCAAGAAGATACACACGTTTGTATGTTCGTTTTTTCTTTCTTTCTTTTTTTTTTTTAAATGTTGATACCACTCTACGCAAATTCATAGACCATCACAGAACCTTGACGATCTAAAGAAGACAAAGAGATTTATGGCATCTTGAGATTGTCTCCTGCTTCTTTGAAAATAAAATGAGATTCTTTGTACCACACTTCAATATACTTGACATCTTTTATTATTTTCAGGTCATACACATCTTTCTTCCTATAAAGAGAGTCATCCTACAAGCATCCATTCATTACTCTTAAGGTCATGTCAGAAAGAATCATAGACTTATTGTCAACACTCTCAGTGTAAAAATACAAAATCTTTTTTTCCTCCAAACCTTCCGTATGTTCTTATCAGGAAATCAATGTGCTGATGGGGCACTGAGGACTGAGAGACTTGGAGAAATTCAGTGCACTCTGCCATCTGCGCAAGCAGATGGAATTGGGATTGAGTGTTCTCACTCTGATCTCAGATCTGCTGGGTATTATCATCTTGGATGTCACAACTCCTAGAATTACTGCCCATTAAAAAGGTACCACTTAAGATACTGAAAAAAAGATGAACAGATAATACTTTGCTGTGATTTGGTTTCTGCATTTTCTATACTATTTATTTTGTGCTTCAGAGGTTAATTAAAAAACCCTGAAAAAGATCTACAATTTTCTTTCTCTTGAGTCTGCTTTCAGACTTCCTGAAAGCTAGGATACTTACATCAGCAGTGCCACATAGTGTTCTGAGGGGGTTAAAACTTCAGAATGGGGCATCTTTGATTTCACGGTACTAATTGCAACTTTTCCCACACTAGTTCTGTGTGGACCAGCTGCACCCTATGTTGTCAGACTTAACAGAATGAAGCAGGAGTTGTTCTGCATCCAGATCCCTCATCCTGGACATAGGTTGGCATCCACCATCATTCTCATGGTAACACCAGCCTGGCTAAGGGACAGGCATTATATTCGCTTAATAAAACATTCTATCTAATGGGTGTCTATGGTAACCTCAGTGTATGGCCTTATCCTTCTCTAAAACTCTCTTTGATGGAAAGCCAAATATATTTTCTCACTTCACAAATGTATTTCTTTATGTATTTCTGCTGTTTATAGCTTCTTGAATTATTATATAGATGTGTCCATTTACCAGCTGCACTGGTGAAGTTTTTTACCTTTTCCTAACCTCGGATTGTTTCATTCAAAATGGGGTTTATTGTATTTATACCATAAAACTCATGATAGCTAAAGCATGCAAATTTCCTCCTGTATTTTAGGCAGTGATTAGGGATTCATGGATGATGGGTCGGAAAAGATTAGGTAAACCTGATATACAAGGCTAAGGGAGGATATGGGAATGAAGGCCTATTTCAAATAGTTGAGATGGAGACATGAGGATCGATGGGGTTCTTAATGCCCCAGCAATTAGGTCAAATGTTAGGCAAATAAAGAATCGTTGGATATCAATTTATGAATGATAAATCTGAGGACAATTTAATCTGTAACTGACAACTGAGACATTGAGGATCTTTTCTTCAGATCATCATTCCGAGAATTATGTATCTGGGTTTATTTAGTATCATGACATCATGTGCAGAGACTACACTCCAGGTTCCTTAGTAATCTGTGGCTGATTTCTTTGCATTTCTGTTCATGAGACTTAATTGGGCCATGAGCTCTCTGGTGAGAGGTGGGAAGAACCTCAGGGACTCACAGATGTGTAATTCAGGACCCTGAATTGTTATCATCACAGTTTGTCAAGCCTCACAGTCACCCTTGTGGCTTAAACTAGTATGAGTAATTTCTCAATCCAGTTCCACCTCTGTTTTGAAAGACTCATAAAATCTTGACGGAGGTCTCTATCTTCCTCCATGTCTCACTTCTGCTTTCCTCTGTACGTGGAAATCATTGAGTGCATGGCTTCTGCTAAGCACCATAGTAAGATACTTAATGAGAAGGGCTAACTATGACTTCATATTCAAAAGAGGATAGGAAAAGTGAAGTCTTATGAGGTCTTATATAATATCATTCAAAATTCCACTACTATATATTGCAATATTATATGGGATTCTTATGCCATTCCATGGAGAGATTCTGGTTAGCTTCGATTGGGGGATATTTCCACTCAAAGTTCAATAACATTGTCTTACAAAGGGATTGATTCTAGGAACCAGGTCCAATGGAAAAAACATAAAATTAAGCATACATATCCACATGCATACACTGTGTTCTCAGAAAAAAAAAGGGGCCTTTTCTTAACAGAGTTGGGGAGGCAAATGTACTTTAACGAGACAGTTGACCTTTTCATTACTCTATTCACCTTTTCCCTGGCCGGCCATTGCCTTTAGGAATAATGCATGATTTTATACTCTAACCCAAATCAAAACCAACTACAAAAATGGAAACTTCCTGCACAGTGCTACTCAAGGAGTTAAACAAGTGGTGTTCATTTGCCTCTACTTGGATGTACTCGTTTCTTTCTTGGTGTTGGGAATTCTCTACTTTTCCAATTGTTTCTTGGCTAATCATTTTTCTATGCCTTTGATAATGTCTCTTCAACTTCCACTTGTTAGGGGAGACATTCTCCAATATGTCCTGCTGATTTTTTTTTTCTCATCCTTCTGTTGATTTTGGATTTCACTTAGGTCAGGATGATACAGTAATATACTTTTGTAAGCCAGGTCTTTCTTTTTATGTTCCTAAGCCACACAGTAAATGCCATTCCCTAGATATCACAGCAGCACATTAAGCTCATATTTTCTAGGTGTAATTAAAAGTACTTGAATATGGATTATGGTATCTTATGGACTTGAGTAAAAGTCTGGCATATTAAATTTAGCAATGACATTAGACATTGTTTATGGCATAGCATGTTTAACATGGAGATAAAAGTGCTGCGTTTAAGAAATGTTTTGAAGATCAAAAGTAGGCTTCCTAAAATCCTGAGCTGGTAAACTAGCACATAGAATTGAGGGAAGTTACCATTATCATCATCAAACCTTCAGCTAAGAGAATGACTTTTTTACCTTTTCAGCATCCTCATATCAGTCCTAGGGAAGCACCTTAACTGGAAGACTGGAATCACATAACTATGTCTGGATCAAAACAATGTTGTCTAGAGGGTAACTTCATATCTAATTCCTATTTTCATATCTGAGACCAGTAATGAACTTCTGTACTCTGGATTTATGCCCATCATGCCCTTGTGCTTAAAGAGATTGTAATATATAGGAGTGGCATTATGAATGATATTATATACATTTTATCCTGCTGGTTGTCCAGTACTCAGTGTATGGGATCATCAGTAAATCTTTGTTGAATGAATGAGTGCGCTGGCAAATAATAGTGTGCATATGTATATATATGTATATGTATAAACATACTGTTTTGTTCAATTATCATCATATATATGATCATTATATGTTTGATCATATTTGATCCCTCTTCTGAGACTCACAGAATTATTGTGTTAGAGCTGGGAGAGACATCAGTGATTATTATTCAGTATGTTCCACAGATAAACCCCTGTTGATTTTTCTACACTCTGAATATTCTTTGATGAATTGCAACATAAAGCAGAGACATTATTTAAGGAGCCTGCAACATGCTAAGACAGACAATCATCTTATTACCAAAAGCAGTATATGATTACATGTCTCATTTAGCAGTTATTCAGAGGTATGGGTGCCTTGAACAAAAGCACACGACCAGAAAGTGTCAGACTCAGGATTGAAACCTATGCTTCTATGATTTTAATAAGGGAACACCCTGTGCTAGGAAATCTGTTCTGATTCACAGTTTATGTTTTATCCGACCACATCACACAGATGGAAATCCATTTGAACATTTCAGAGCCTCAAGGGAAGATTCAATCTACCTAGAAATCCATTCAGTGATCGAGCTGGCTGCTGGAGCTCCCTTTTCGTAGTGATTTTCTGTGTTTGTATCTGATTATGTTCCAGACGTTCTGAGAACTCTTCTGTCAGATGCCAGTCCTCACTTCACACCATTCATTCGGCCCATAGGAAGCCTATTTACTGTGAGTTCATTGTCTCATCATCATACCTGCTAGGGAAAGGAAATCCGGCTCAGAGCACCACACACACCCCCTCATTTCTCTTTCTCCTTAAATAGAGGCCTTTTCCTGAGAAAGGTCAGTTCTGCTCCTTTATGTGTCCGTCCAAACCCTCAATCCGTGATTCTCAAGAATCTTGGACTCTTAAGATCCTACTGTGTTCTCTTGCCAAGAAGTTTAGTCCATTTGCGGTGCAGGGTGGGGGCCACGCCCGCCTTTCTGGAGCCACGGAGAACTTGTTTGACAGGAGCAGCCTGTGCCGTCAGGCGTCCTGCTGCTTTCTCCAGCAGCACGAAAGGAAATGAACTAATGATAGCTGATGTGGAGATGGGCAAACTCCCTCCTGCCGCTCAGAATTGGAATGGGAGTGAAAGCTGTGGGGACTCGGGCCAACCCTGACAGAAACAGGTTTTTAACAGCATGACTTTATGAATCCATTCAATGCAAATGAGAGTTTATTATGCTTGGAGTCTAAAAACTATGCCTCATTTATGAAATTAAGCTGCAGAAATTCTATTCAGATAATGTTCAATGGTACTTGTTACTCTAAAAACTGGACTTTTCCTTTGCTGATTCTGCTTATGTGATAGCACGATCTTGAACTCAGCCTAACGTGGAAGGGAGAGCAGAGATTTGGGGATGGAGAGAGTCGTGACAGCAGAAAAGCCTGGGTTTGAATTGCCATGATGGCTTTTATTTGCTCAAGATCTTACCGCTACTGAGAAAACCTTTGTCCTCTTTAAAGTGGTCACACTTATTTAAACTCTAACTGTGGTGAATGACTGCAAGAAAGGAAAGCATGACATAGAACTCAGGAGCCCAGTGTAAATAAAAAGAGAAGATAAAAACTGCAGATACAGGCATGCTCTGGTGGAATAACCGCTGAACCTGCGGCTTCTGGCGGAGCACAGTCCCGTGTCCTGTGCAGACTTCCCAAGGACCCCAGTTTGTGTCTTGGGTTGCAGGGAGCAACTAAATAACACTGAAAAAAAAACTGCTTCTCCTCCCTCTTCCTGCCTGCTGGACTGCTGGTCTTCATTCCTGCCTTCACCTTTCTTTTAAAAATAAAACAAACAAAAAAACCCCAACAACTTCAGATACAATACTCTAGATATGTGTTTTTTTCCTCAGAGAGAGAGTACTTTGGGTCAGGTGCAAGAATTTCTATTTCGGGTGCTTGTGGGGGAGTTGATTTGCAGGAATCTACCCTCCAGGTCATCCTTATTATACATCTACTTAAAGAACCACTGGCCTTAAAGTCATGGTCTCTATTTAAATCCAACTGTGATGTAAGTAATCTGAATATTTTAACCCCAGCATGAGATTTCTCATTAGGTTACTCATGATCAGTGTTAACATGTTGGGAGGGAATATGCTGGTATTGAAAAGAGAAAAGTAAAATTCATTCTATGGTTTGAAGTCATTCATATGTTCGATCATTTTAGCATGTCTACCTTTTACTCACTATACGACTTGGACTTATTTCATCTCTTCTAAGGCTTGACTTTCTCCTCTCAAGTAAAAATGTCCTTATGTATTTGCATGATTGCTCATATTAATAAATGAGAGAAAGAAAGCATGGAGGGAAAACACAGAGCTTTGCATATGGTGCTTGTTTCTTAATGCTAGTCTTCTCTCTACCTACATCTTGAATATTAATTATAGCTCATTGTTTATACATTGTGGAACCTAATTGATTTGATTGATTTAATTTTAATGGTTTGATTTAATGTATTCTTTAGTGTTCTTATTTGGACAGACTTTATGACAGTAAGTTAATTATATAGTTGAATGTTTAGGTACATATCCTGTGTGTGTTTCTGAATAACCACATTCTTCTTTTTTTTTTTTTTTCATTGCCAAATTATATCAACATACAGGTTGATTTGCTCTCCAATTTCTACCACCTCATGTTTTTATGAAAGAAGTATAAGACATCTGTGGACTAAGGCACTGTTTTATACTTTTCATAGCAACGTTTTCAATGAAGAGGTTTAGCTTAATAAGACCCTTCATGATAAAACCAATGAATATGTGTTTTAACTGATAATTCTTCCTGAATCTTGCAGATGTGGGTGTTTTTGGGTTTTTTTGCATCCCAGAAAGCCAATTTTGCTAACCCTTTAATAGTGTCACATTTGTGATCCAGGCATAAGGTGTTCCCAGAACAATTAACTGTTAGGAAGCAGGTGTAAACAGAAGGATAATTCACAAATATGCATTTTCCATACATGTTATGCTAAGGAGCCACAGCAAATGAAAAAGAATTAGCATATGTGATGGCCCATTTTCATGAAAGTGCCCGCTTGCAAATGCTTATACCTCATTGGAAATGTACCATCTCAGTGTTCCCCGAAGTACGCTAACGCTACCTCTGTCCGCATCAGCAGGTTTCATTGGGAAGGCAGTGGCTGTTAGATGAGCTTATGTGTGTATTTGTTTTCATTTACTTTTGGTGGTTCTTTTCTTTTTTTTTTTTTTTGCTTTTCTTTTACTCAGAATGAAGTTGGTAATAGGAGAGATGAGTTCCTTTCTGAGGCATCCACCTTATATGTGCGTATTTTAGAAATTTTTGTTTAGGTAGAAGAGCGATGGCTTACAGACACTGGCTAGCGAGGATACTGAACTTAGGACATTTTGCACTTATGAATTTTGGGAGTTTTAAATGGGTCTTTTGTGGGAGACATTTAATAAAAGTATATGAAACAGCTATGCTGTGCCAGGTCTGGTGCTGGTCCTGGGGAGTCAATATGACCTCACTGAAGTGATTGTAGCCTTAATAGAAAGAGAATTTGCTTTTGATCCTGACTCCTCTTACAAGAAAGGAAGCACATTAATAGATGAAGTGCCAGAATGGGAAGTTAGCTAAGAATGAAACAAGATGCTAATAGAAAACAGTGCATGGGTCAAGTATGTGTTCATAAATGGATCACTTCTGACACTGAATTAGACCCTATCCACTTGAGGAAATCTGAGCCTGTTCCTTACGCGTTGACCCTTTAACTTCAACCCCCCAAACCACAAAAAATATAGGGAGGGCAGTGTTTCCTACATGAAGAACATCAAGCAGCAAAGGCCCTGAGGGCAACAGAGGTGGGAAAGAACTAGGTGTACCTGAGGAACTAAAAGATTTCTGTGATAGAGACCAGATGATGCAGGGCCAAATGGGCTACTGTAAGGAATTCTGATTTTGTTTGATTTTGCACAGGAAAGCACATTTTAAGCAAAAAGGAATTTTAAGCAAAAAAGGATGTGTATTAATCCATCTTCTACAGAGCAGAAAATGTTCCCCATCTCTTCTAGATTCTTCTCCTGCTGGTCAAACAAGCAAAGTTACATCAGAAGGATTAGTTAGAGAACAAGGCCAAATGATATCCCTCTGGAGAATTTAAATGGCTGTCCGTTTTTAAAAAAATTATTTTATTTCCTTCCTTTTTGTTGCAAAGCCATACTCATTTTAAGGTAATGAAATCACCTCTCAGTCTATGCGTATTGCAAACAGCACCCATCACCAGAGTTCTAGAGTCTTTTTCCATCACCTTGTTCCCTACCCTTCTCACCCTTCTGGCATAATGGCTGTAAATTCTAAGGCAAATGAGATAGACTGAGAATTTATATTCTGCATCAAAGTATGATAGAAGGACCCACGATGTCAAGGAGAGATGAAGGCTGTGTCATATTAGGTAATGACTCCTTGTGACAAAAACCTTGCCTCTCGATGTTAGCCTTGCCTTAATATACGTTTCCTGATCAAAAGGTTAGACTTTTGTTTAACCTTTATCTTACATATCAAGGTGGCAAGTATTGGAAAAAGCCTACTCTGGACATCTCAGAAAAAAGTGTCTGAGCATTTTTAGGAGACCGAGACTTCATCTGGGAGGAGAAAGGTGATCAGTGAAGCATCTGGAAGGTCAGTATGTAACCCAGGAGAGACACTGATAGTGGTTATAGAGGAGACAGAGGGGGATGATGAATTTCCTGTATATTCTGGGACAGACTGAGGCCCAAAGAGGGCAGTGATTTGCCTGAGGCCTTAGACCTAGTCAAGAGTTGAGCTGGGACAACAGCCAAGTATCTTTCTCCCCAAAGCCTGTGCTTATTATAAATAGGTGAGATTTGAAGGACTTTCTAGAGAGAAATGCCCAAGGGTTTAATTGTGTTTCCATTGGCTGCCTCTTGCTTAGTAGCAACAAGCAAAACAGAAAGGCTTAAGCAAGCTTAAAAGTAGGTAGTTCTACGTGTTTTTTATATCTGATTTATTTAAAGAGTCTCAATAAAGGAACAAATTAGTTAATATTACTGGTATATTTTTTTAATATTCCCAAACTGGGATCTTAGAAAATATTTTAGAAATTAGGCAGTTTGTTATTTCCCAAGTCATCGAGAAGCAAGTCTCAGTTTACTGTTTGTCTTCCGTGACTGTCAAAAAAGATGAACAACTCCTGGTCCTGAGGATGCCTTTCTCTTTCTTAGAGCCTTTGGTTGGCCATGCCACACCAACAGAATGTAATCGTGTTGCTTTGTTTCCATTGAATTTATTTTTGATACTGTATGTATTAATGCTATGTGATAAAGGTTTTCTGTTATGATATACAGTTTTCTTTTCAAAATAAATTTGACTAAAAAGGCAATTTAAAGAGAAAGTTAAAATGCTGTAGGTAGAATAGGACTGTAACACATATACTGCCTTGCGTCAGTCACCTCACTGATGGTCATGGAGTCATAGAAGGGACATGGAGAGGGGACACTAGAGGTCAGCTTCCTGTTTCCGCCCATCCCTCTGACCTTGTCGCTTTCTACTTTGTTTTTCATTCTAGAGGAAGACTCAGTTACCCAAAGTAAGGTAGCGAGCACAGTATGCAAACCAGTTCTAACTTCAGGTACCTGCCTCACACTGGGAATAAGATGGGGAGAGAAGAATTCATTTAAATGCTTATCAAAAGTGGGAGCAATAGGTAAATTATGTGTAGTCTGTATCAAGGAATGGTGTATAGTCCTTAAACATGTCAAATGGATGTTGCTACACGGTGGTCATTGATTTCTAAACTGTATCATTGAGGAGAAGTCCAAAGATGCTGCATTGTTGTTTTATTTCTCTCATTTCTACAATGAATTGAAATGCTATCTGCTGACCAGCATAGCTATGCTTAGAAAATGTCTGGAATAATGCACTTGGAGAAGTTTTCAGACAGGGTTGGGAGATAACTATGAAGAGAGGCTTGCTTTTATTTTATCACGTTTCTGCCAGCGTTCCATTTTGCCGTGCGATGCCATGCCTTTCTCATAAAAACAAAACAAAACTGACATAAACAGAAAAATCCAGCACAATTCAATTCTAGAAGGAAAGGAGTGAAGTACCAATTTTAAGTCAAAGTCTGTTAAATCCAACGGTATTAGAAACAACGGTTTAGGCCAACAGCCCAAGACTAACTGGGCAGGTATGTGCAGCTCTGTCTTCAAATTGCGGATCCATGGGGATCTCTTGATGGGAACAGAAAATGCTGAGTGGGACACAGTCACAGTTACATCCGCCGTTGCCCCTCCCTGACCCCACCTCCACGGAGTTTCCAGACTTAAGTCCGTTCACGCAGTGACGGGCTCACTTTGTATGTTTCCCCCTTTGAACACCTTCCCAAAAGCTTGCTGAGTTTTCCTGTGTTTTGCAAGTCACTGTGATTCAGAAGTGCACTTGCCAGTCTAACCTAACGTTATTGCAGGCTGAAGCAATTCATTATACATGTGGAAGAGAATGGCTGCAGGTCCTCAAATAGCATCTTTCCATTCAACATGATGAGGAAAAAAAAAAAAAGGGATTCCCAGCAGGGCCACTGTGTGTGCAGTATTTGCATGCTCTTCCCCGTGTCTCTGTGTTCTTCTCTGTTTCCCTCTCATGTCCCAGAGATGTGCAGGTGAGGTTGACTGACTGTCTCCGCTGTCCCAGCAGAATGATTGTGGGCGTGTGTGTGAGTGTACCCTCTGCTGAAGGGCATCCTGTCGAGTTGCTTTCTGTGTTGAGCCCCGCGCTGCTAGGACAGAGTCTGCCACCCTCTACCCTATATTGAAACAAGTGAGTTGGAGAATGAATGAATGAATGACTACAAATAATTGTTTAATATTTTAGGAGCTTGGTGATGTCTTTCTGACCAGAAATGTGCTATGGAAACTTGATTACTTTTTATATCCATTGGCCAGTGGTAAAGTTGGTTTGTTCATACATCATTTTGCTTAAAGTCGAAGTTTCCAAATATCTTTTCGATGATGTTACATATTTATGTCAGTGTGATGCAGGAGGCAGCGTTAAGAGATGCAGAATAAGCAGTTAGGAGATTCCTCCATAACATAACAGTTAAGACTCTTAAGACTGTAACTGCAGAGACAGTTAAGAAAGAGAAAGAGACTGTGAAACGCTCCCTGAGGTGGAGAGGAACTGCCCAGGTATAAGGAAAAGGAAGAAATAGAATGGGGTGCCTCTAGTGAGCAAGAAGGAGAAGAAAGGCAAGGAAGAGCTGTAGGAGTGAAGCCTCCTTGACTATAGAAAGGAGCTTAAGTGGGGAATGTGTGATAGGAATTTGCTGCTCCCGGAGTGCTTGAGTGAGAAAGTAACCTGATCCAATCCATGATTTTTAAGAGGTCATTCTGACTACTTTGAGAGTAATGAACAATAGGAGGAGTAGAAGCAGGGAGCTCATTTGGGATGCTGCTCTGATTTTCTTAGAACTTTCATCTTAGAACTTTAAGGAATGCAAATCCTCAGAGAAAGTGGATAAGGGGAAAGCGTAAAGTGAGGTGAGTGATCTTCAAGCCAGCGGAGAGCACTCTGACAATGATTTTTAAAAGGATGAAAAATACTGGTTAGCTAGTCCGTAAGGACCTAACCAATCAAGGCCATGATTGATGATGGCTGATAAAGGAAGACAGGAAAGAAGGAGGGAGGAAGGATAACAGGCAAGCACACTGAGTAAGAATTGAGCATCGGCTCTGAATTGTGGAAACTCACCCGTTCTTTCAGTTATTTATCTGTGTTTCTTTCAACATTAGAGTATTTCTGAGCACTAGGTTATGGGTTCAATATGACATGCTGAGCTATTCAGAAAAATCTTCAATAAACATTTATGGAGTGCTACATTATGATAGGCCATTTGTTGGATACAGTGGGGAAAATGGTAAGACTTTTAGGTTCCAAGAATCAGATTCTAGAGAGCCAGGGCTGGTTTCGCCTGTTTTCAGCCTGTGGAATCACATGAGCCTGCTGCTCAGAAGGACCCTGGGCCTGATTCATGCTCTGCTTTCAGTCTTGAAATTGTTAATTTTTGTAAGTGGCGTCTAATAAGACAAAGGAGGGTTCGTTGGAAGCAGGCAAGAAAGGCAAGCACTATATTTTAGTACCTTACAAGACACCTTTTTCCTGTTTCTTTTTCAGTATTTTGATTTTGCGATGGACATCGCAAATAGTGTAGCTGGTCTTGCAGCAGTTATGTGGGTATATGATCCAGAAGTGACAGCAGACCAGGCTTTTCCAAGGCGAGGGATGTCTGTGAACAGGCCCACAGTAGAGACACTTAAGTCATACAGAGGTGGGAAGGATTTCAGGAGCAAGTGAGAATTGAGTGTTTTTTGAAGGAAAAGCAGCAATTGGCTAAACAAGAGAAAGGACTTCAGGCAGAGAGAATAAATATGTGTGAATGTGAAAAGCTGTGAAAAGGTCCAGGGATTTAACACTGTCATTAAGCCTGTAGTGGGGGGAACAGGGGGTCGTACTGATTGGAGCTGGAGCTGGAGACAAGAAGGCTGAGTCTCAGGCAGAGACTTCTGTCACTGCGTAGAGAAGCAAGTGCTCTCTGAGTAAATAATCTCAGATGTGAAGGTTTTCAGGAGAGTGACAATTGTTTTTGAGTATTATATGGCACTTCTTGGGCAAATCTTTTCAGGTGCCCTGCTTTTCCTTCCTAAGGTGGTTTTGAAGGCTGCTGTGAATCCCTATTGTATGCATGAAGGAGTGAAGATTGAGCTGGCCACTCTCTCAACAGGTGGCCTTAGAGACATTAAGTGAGAACTGAGATTTGTGTCAATTATGGGGACTGCAGAGTGCATGCTCTTCACTTCCAGGAGTTTTGGTTTTCTGGTTTGTGGGGGTTTTCTTTTGTCACTGTTTCTACATCCCTGTGGAATAACAAGTAAACAGCAATGGTAAGAAAAGACTTTGACAAATTGACAAAACTTGACCTAAATGATCAGGATTGTAGAATTTCATTATGTTGCTGTTATGGATGAATGTGACAATATTGGTTTTTTTATGTCGACATAGCTCTCCTTTATTTATCAGTTTCCCCATATATCACCACATTTACATAAATAAATTCAGCTTTCAAATAAATCAGAGAATTTGCCTAACTTCAGACCTGTGTACGTGCTTTTCTTTTGACTAGAGCGCACTTTCAAGTATAGTCTCTCAGAGTCCACCTGGGCTGTCAACAGCTTCTAGAATGTTCCCTGCCATATGCAGATGGGATCGGCCTCCTCATAAGGGCTCAGATAGGCTGTTTCTGTTTTTTTTTTTTCAAAGCATTCAGAGCAGTCTTCTAATAATTGTCACCTTGAATTGTGAAACTGATCAATCTAAGGCCCTGCAGGTCTCCAGGGAAACTATTTTCATTGCCTTAAAAAAAAATAGTTACCTAGATGGACGGTCATCTCCAGAAATATCCTTTTTTTCAATCAGAGAAACCCATCTTAAGGCAAGACAAACATGGAGAGGCAAGGTTTTATCATATTAAATCACTCCCCTCATATAAAGACTCACCCCAACTCCTTGATGCCCAGGCCCCGATCCCATTCCTTAGTTCAGGAGATCAGTCCTCATTATGTCTCAATGACTTTATAATTTATAGTCATGCAACGTTAGTAGACGTATGTCATTAAATTTGGTCTTTTTCTCCTACTAATCTGTCTGAGGTTTCTTTGTTTACTCAACCAGACCAAGAAGAACCTTAGAGAAAAGGAAAAATTTTCCTCTCACCCTAAAGTAGACTGAGTTCACTTCCCTTTCCCAAATTTCCCTAGTCCTCTGTGCTTGTCTATTCTTTTTAACCATCCACATAGTTTGCTCATTTTATTTCTTCGTCTTTCCCAGTGAATATGAAATTCTTAGGACAGAAACTGTTATTTCCACCTACTATATTCAGCACCTAGAATAAGATGTAAAATGCTCAGTGCACAGTTGAGGTAGCTTGTCTTGCTAACAATTGTCCAAGTAAAATTGACCATCTAGTGGAGCACCTAATATTAACAGAACATTGCCTCGAGTGTCTCCTGTAAGACAGCCATTGTGCTAGCTTCTGGGAATATAAAGTTGAAGGAAAAGACATGATGAAGATGAGTAGGAGAAAGAAGAGGCAATTATTTTAAATATGGGGATCAATAGAAGCTGTGTGGTATTCCAGCTATAACCAGAGGATGAGAAACCATCCATGTAAAACTTCATGTGGAGAGAATTTGACGCAGTGAGAAAGCATTAAGTTCAAAGGGTCTGAATTACAACTTGCCATGTGCAGAAAGCCTTTATAGATGGAACAAAGCAAATGAATGTGTGTGTATATGTGAGTGCATGTGTTTGTGTTCATACACCTAAATACAGTTCTTCACGTATGTTTAAGTTGGTCTTTCATTTCCATTGTTAAATCCTACATGCTCTTCTTTTGTACCTGAGCTGAATGGCTACTTAAATAGCTTAGAGTCTCTTAAAGTCACATTAACTGGTGTTCTTTTTCACAGAAACGGTGAACCTGACAGATAGGGAGGGTTTTCAATGTGTTCCTTTTAAGCCATACTTAGCGGCTGCTCCTGGCTCTTAAATCGACATTCTTTCTGGCTTCCTTGAAGGGAACAATCAGATAGACTGTAGGTGGTCTTGCTTAGACGTTTGAAGCTTTATTCTTAGACAAATACTGCCAGGATATACTTTAATTCCTGAGAGCAGATAGAACCTTTCAAGGTTGGTTGGGGGGGTGGTGTGTGTGTGTGTGTGTGTGTGTGTGTGTGTGTGTGTGTGTGTGTGTCTAAGGGGAGGCAAAAGGACTATTAACTTTGATCTCTTGAGTCTCTGATTGTGTAATTAAGAATCAATTGGCCAAAACCTAATTTTGAATATATAACCACTTCCACTAACTTGCCTCTGCTGAAATAATTTGCCAAGCAATATTACATTAACACCTAATCTACTCTGGAAATACTGACTTGTGCAGGTACACCTAATGTTTTCAATGGAGCATCCACATTGTATTAAACATATGTGTTGAGTACTTCACACTTATTAGCATGAGGACTTCCCCAGGAACACGGACTGTTCTGACCACAAGGAGGATGACAGTGGATTGCAAAGATGCATGCGATGTTCAGTTTTAAGGGTCCTCCAAACTCCTTGAAAGATGGACCTTTGGTCGCAAGTATTTCAAGTTCATCTCTGTGCGTGCTGGGTGAAGAAAATTAATACCAATAAAAATGCTATTGAAATTGAAATGAGTTGACAGAACTGAGCATTTTACTTCGCTATTTAATTTTTTATTTTTTTATGTTTTATATTTGAGAAGTAAAATGACTTCTCTTTGCCAAGGAAGTACAAACTTGTTAAGTAGCACCATAAAAATACTGTTCAGGGACTTGGTATTTTACTGTAAAAATAGATACTGCTTTGTGCTTATGCAAGTTAGGCTTAATTTGGCCTCATAAAATAGAATTTGCATTACCTTGGGTCTGCTGTTTGGAAATTAGATAACATTAAAAATATAATAAAATGCAATGTGAATTTACCTCCTCTCCTTCCTTTTTTCAAAATGAATTTTATTGTAGTCTAGTGATATTTGAGTCAATTCCACACATTTCCTCTAAATTTACCTTAAGATTTTGTTGTGTGAGGCTTCTGTTTTTTTTCAGGCTGTCTTGCCTGCTTTAAAACAAAACAAACAACTCTTCTGTTGTGCAGTGAAGGCTTTCAAGAAATAGAATCAAATTTGATTTACTGTTTCCAGCTTTTAGTGCTTAGGTGTTTGTTGTCAAAGAGTGTGTATTTGTGTGTGCATGTGTGTGCACATATATTTTTTGACCACTAATATACAGGATTATATTTTTAGTTTAATTATTAAAGTAGAGAAAGAAGACAAATACATTTTAATTCCTTTGGGTTTATTGGTTTTAATGTGAACACTATTGAATTTAACATAAGTGACTAGGTACAATTATTCTTAAGCTTGATGATATTCATGTAAAACAATTTAAATTCTCTTAATACAGATCTTACTCTATATGTTGGTGTAAGTATGGAATAACTTTTTTTTTTTTAATCTCACATGACTACTTTGATAGCAGGACTGTTTATAGTTGGGCATTTGTTGGCCAAATAATGCTTTCAGTATTTAATAAGCATTTGCCCTGGAAAGAGTCAAATAGTTTTGAAAACACATCATTACAAGATTCTAGGTAGTGTGATGGAAATGGTTTGATTTCCTACAGATAGCAAAAAAAATTCTTCCTGCTAGGATTTCCCTGTTCAAAGTTATCCATAATTCTTTGTGACTTCTTTTTCTTTTCTTTTCTTTCCTTTTTTTTTTTTTTTTTTTAATCACATCACAGTAAAGTATCTTTCTTTTAAGCTGTCAGAAAGAAAAATCAATAAGACAAAATGAAAAGGTATATGAAAGTTATGTCTATAAGGTACTAGGACATCTGAATGAAAAGAATCATCTGTTCTATGAAAGTATTGGCTTTATGAAGTATATGACAGAGGATAGCATAGCTTTTATTATTAAATTTCTTATATGCATATGAGGTGTATGGCCTTGGGTAAGTCATTTCCCTAACTCACTTACTCACCTGTGAAATGGAGCCAATGCCTCCTGAAGAAATGTAATGTTGGAATACAGTGTGATAGGGATAGTTCTCTATGTGTTAACTTTTTTTGTTAATTAGGTAACTTTGGTTTATAAAATAGGTTCACTATTCATCATGCTCACTGCCAAATTTTCAAGAGTCCTCCATTACTGTCCATTGATGGGTCCCCATTACCTCTTGCTCCCTCTCCCACTTCTCATTCTCTTCCCCTCTGGTAACCCTTGTCAAAGTCCAACAGTTACGTCTTGTTTTGTTTTGTCTGTTCACTTGCTTTGTTTCTTTATATCTCACACATGAGTGAGATAATCCAGTATTTATCTTTCTCCCTCTGACTTACCTCACTTAGCATAATCTTTTCTAGTGCATCCATGTTGTCACAGATGTCAGGATTTCATCTGTTTTAGAACTGTATAGTATTGCATCGTGTATATATGCTACATCTTCTTTATCCACTCATCTGGCAGTAGGCACTTAGCTGTTTGCATTTCTTGGCTGTTATAAATACTGCGGCAATAAACATGAAAGTGCATGTATCTCTTAAAATTAGTGTTTTTGAGTTTTCTGGGCAAATATTCAGAGTGGCATAATGGGATCTTATGGAATTTCCATTCTCAATTTTTTTGAGGACTCTCCCTACTGCTTTCCATCATGACTGTACCAATTTCATTATATATTAACTTTTAATAGTGCTACTACCAAGCACACTTGATATTTACGGATGTGTACTTCCTTGCTTAGATGTGTCAGTTCTCACATAGTTAAAGATTGAGGCTCACTTCCTAACAATTGAATAATTATGTGAGCCTGAACTGATTCTCAAAAGTAGTTTTGTTTCGTAAATTTGTTTTGAGTGTTTATCATGAGTCACATTTACTCATAGGAATGGAGGAGACAGAGTTGTTTAAAGCCTTGTCCGAGTCCTTGCAGAGAGCATGGTGTTGAAATCGCTGTTGACACTGTACTGGAGGAATTGTTCTGACATGAAATTCCGAGTAGTGGAGAGGGTATGTAACCATGAGGGACAAACATCAGATCTATTTTCTAATGCCTCCTTTCTCCATAGTTGACAGATGAAACATGGACAATCACCTTAAAAATGTTGTCCCTGGGATACAGGAAGCCCCACTATGAAAAGATTTCAGCTTAGTGGAGGACTCCATTCATCGATCTTTAAATATGGGAAGTATATGTTGCAGACATGATAAATATATTGAGATTATTTTGATGAAGTTGACCAAATTACTGTTAAAAAATTGAATCTCTTCATAGCAGTTTTTTCTTGTTTAATCCTGATTATTTCGACATTTGTAGGATAATGTCTCCATGTAGTAATGTGTTCTTTATACTTTATAGATAGTACATAACCAACAGATAGTACTTAACCAATATCTGTTTTCTTTGTAAAAGAGAATTTGTCTTAGCTCGGATTTTGGGAGGCCAGATCTAGTATTTATAAGTCATTTATTGTATTTGTTTTGAATGTTCTCTTCATAAATGATACTAGTTTTCCACTAATGAGAGTATGATAAGTTATTTTAAAGTTTGTTTGCATAAAGAGAAACACATGACATTAATAGTACTCTGGTACAAAAAAATCTACTAGAGACTAAAAACAGTAATATAGATGCTTTAGCCTGTTCGATGAAGTTTTTATATTCTCACTATGACTTGTATCCCTCCACTTAATAATGTTTTTATCTATGGGGTCCAAAAGATCACATACTTTCATGAATTGTTGAAAAAGACATTCCAAAATATCTCCTTACATCCATTTGTTCCGTTTTCTAATCTGTACTCTACTCTCAATTGCAGAGGTGATATGATTTGATTCACATTTTGGGAAGATCTTTTTTTTTTTTTTTTTTTAAAGAAAAGGTAGACAGGTAGACAGGTAGGCAGGAGGAGAGAGGAGAAAGAAGAAGCACTTTATTTTTTTTATTTATTGTTTATCTTGGCTGTTCCCCCAGCCCAGGAATGTAAACCCCAGGTCCTTGGGATGTATGTGGACTATACTTGGCTGGAGGCTGCAGACTTAACCACTAAGATGCACTAGGAAGAACTTATGTGACACTGCACATCAGTTCATCTCCATTGTTCATAGGAGATAATATCTTGAGGCTCTCTGATACACATTGCATGATTTTTCTCCTACCTTTTTATTCAACCTTCTGTAGACCATGCACCCTCTGCAGTGCTCTCTATGCTAACCCATAGCTGGCCTCCTTTCATTTCTGGATTTCCGCAAGGGTTATTTCCTCTCAGTTTTGGCATAGACTATATCTTCTATATTTGTTTCACCTCTGATGCCATCCTAACTCCAGATTGTTGACTCGTAGCCTTTCTGAAAATCTCAGTTAAATATTTATATCATTTGAGACGCCCTCCCTGACAGCCTTCCAGGAAGCCAAATCTCTTTATTCATTTTCACATCATACCCAGTACTTACCTTTTATAAGACTTAGCATCACAAATACCAAATTAGACATAAAAACACAAATCAAACCGTAAGTCTGTTCCCCAAGTTAAACTGCACATTCTTGTTCTTAGGGTGTTTACCATTGTCTCGTCATCATCTAACACAGTGAGCAAACTCAAGACTGGTTTCTTTTTTATTTAATGCGTGAATGGAATTCCTCCGTGGTATTCTTTACCTGTAGAACCGACATTTTATTGTTGTTTAATCAATAAATAGAAGAAATTCTAGCTTATTGGCCTCATTTTGAGTCAGATTAACAGTGGGGATCAGTTTTTACAAAACTCAAAAGAGGCCTTTTTATTTCACCAGACATAGTAAAGCATCAGCTCTAAAGAACTCTGCTTTGAAAGCTACACGGATGAACTAGAAGACACGGCCCCAGCCTTCAGGAAGTCCAATAATATTCAGTAACTGATTTGGGGTTTATTCTATTTCTATCTACATCACAGGTTTTCTATGAGATTATGCAATGAATGATTTCCAGGAAAGTTGGCAAATTACTGGGAAGCAAATCCCAGTTTCCCATAGACTTCCATTATGAAATTGGAAATGCATTTCCTCTTGGTGAGGAAACCTGCTTAGAACAGTGGTTCACTGGGAAATCATATCCCTTCAAATGAGTGAAGAGAAAAAGAGGAGCAATAAGCCTGATAGGAGCTGTTAACGTCCTGTGGGTGCTGTAGTGAAGGAAAGACGACAGAGGTTCAGAAGCTCTTTCAGACTTACAGCTTCGTGAAGTGAAATGTGAGGCTCCTTGGGGAAGATAAATAGGACCTTTGGATTTTGAATCCCAGTTTTTCCATTCGAGCTGAACGATCTTAGGCAACTTACTTCTTTGAACTCCATGTTCCTCAGATATGAAAAGAAAACAATAAGGGAATGCTCACAGGTCTATTGAGAGGGCTGAACAAAGTATATGTGTATTGCTTAGTATAATGTCTGGTATAAAGGAAACATTTCTTCAAATATATCTACTATCATTATTGTTATTGTTATTATTATTATTATTATTATTATTATTATTATTATTATTATTATTATTTTACTTCCAAAAATGGAAGTATGGCGTTTTAGTGACTTAAATCTATTAAAAAAAAAAAAAAAAAAAAGAGAGAAACTGTAGTTGAATTGGTATTGGGGAGGAAAATCAGAAAAGAGTCTCACATCTCCAAGCTAAATTTTTTTTGTAGTGTCATTTTTGGAACTAAGCCTCTTGAATCCAAAGCAGTAGGGGAGAATAGACATTCAGTCACACTTCCCATGGTCCTGTGCACTCACGTCATTTAATCTTTCACCATCGATTCACCCAACAAACAAGTATTGAACTCCTATGCACATTTGCTAAATAGAGTAAAATCTAATACCAACCCATGATACTTCCTTAATGTTGACTTTCTTATAAATTGCTGCTTCTTACTTAAGAATATCATTCTCCCTGACTTATCTCTAGCATCTTCTCTCAACACAGAAGTTAGAGAAGAGAAAAAAAGAATCTATTTGGGATCAAAAGTTCTTTCCTTCTGTATTACAACCTGTATCACTTACCAAGGAGTGTGTTAGACTCACCCTGAAAATGCCTTATCAATAATTTTTCTGTACAACCTCATTTACAGGTCCCTGGCTGTCTTGATTTCAGAATTATTCAGGCTATACATACTGCAAGAAACCAGGGAACAGGAAGCATTTACCCAGGGGCATCCTGTGAGATATTTGTAGATGTTACATGAAATAGAATTTTCCAATGTTGGCCATATAACCCATGAGTTACTTGTGTTCTGAAATGGTTCCTTATTGTAGGAATAATCAGAAGTTTGAACATATTGAGTTGTTTGGGGATTTTCCAAATTACGATTTTCCGAATTAGGATAAAGTCAGTATAGCAGATCATTTTTCCAAAATGTATTTGATCACTTTGAGTGCATAAGATTATTTTCAAAATTAGCATTCCCTCTGCTACTTCCTTCATGGGAGATTAAACTTCTGGGTGCCACATTTTATCAAAAACACTGAGAAGGGAAAGAGAAAATTAAAAAAAATACTGTACTGAAGAATTGAAACATACTCTTGTCTTTAGCATATTCTTGAGAGGGATGAAATATACATATATACATATATACACATATATATTTATATTTTTTTGTTAATTGCTGATTTCTTTCAGTCAGCACTGGAAAGTTTCTGTGCCGCTTGGAGCCCCAGTTCTGTTCTGGTTATATATTAATAGTACCAGGTGAATAATAAATGAATAGTCTGTCGTTGGAAAGACACTGTAATCACTGTTCAGTTTGAATGTGTTCTAAACATCATTTGGACATTCCTTCTGATTTCAGGATTTTTTTTACCCTAAAATGATTTAATCCGAATAACCAGGAAGGCAAGAGATCAGAAATCCTCAGAAATTAATTCTTACAAGAAGGTTTAAGTTAATCCTTTTATATGCATTTCGTAGGTATCTTAAAGTTTTCACGGTGTCAGCTCCACCCCTACACTTGGTGTCAGGTTTAGCTCATATGATAATTGCCAACTGATTGATTTACATGTCATTTTCTCATTATGATGCCATTATCAAAGCAGCACTCTTAATGACTAAATAACCAGGGCAGAAGTATTGATCGAAGATTTAATGGAGACTGTTAAGTACACGTGATGGGGGATCCCTGTGCTCTTGATCATATGATTTGCTTGACTATCTCACTGAAATACAAATTCTATTAGAGGAACATGTTTATTTTCCTTGTGGAGGCATCTACTATTCAAGAATAGAGGCTCAGAAGCTTTGCAAGTTGAGCACTAGCAATTTTGTGTTGAAATGGAAATAGATTTGAATACCTTTTGACTTTTAATCAAAGACATAACTACTATAATGAAGTAATGAGTAAACAATGAATTAAGCTTTTTAAAGAATGAATTGAAACAAATATGTATAGAATGAGACAAATAAACACATCCATAATGTTATGTGAATGCAGTATATTACTTTGTTCAGAAGAGAGTGTTATGCTTTTCCTCAGACTTATACTACCTGAAGCTGGAATTCTATTCCATTTTTATTTTCCATTGACTCAAATATTCCAGGTGGAGAGAATTCAACCTAGAATGAGAACTCCTTGAAGGCAGGGACCATGTTTTATTCTTATCCCTTTGCGTAACTCCTCTGGAAAATAATAGGAACTCAGTGTATATTTGTTGAATCTATATGATTTGAAAAAGAACTGAATCTATTCCTGAATGGCATAGTTATAAACTATTCTGCTTGGGGAATCATCCGCATTTTCCTTGACACGTTTAATACAACTTTTTATTCAGACCATTTAAATATTTTCAAAACTCACTACCTTACAGAAAAAATAATTTGCCTTAGTTCTTTATAATCATTGTAATTATAATCAGCATCAAGTCTAAAGTCAAACATACTTCAGTGAAGAAATAGAATCAACAATAGTATTCACATGAGAAGTAAATAATGGTTTCGAGTTGCTTTGCTACTGTTTATGATCCTAGTTTGAGAAATCTTGACATTACTGACTTTTAAGAAGGAGCCCTTTCAATATCTTCCCCAAGAAACTACTTGGTAAACTAGTGGAAACACCCTGCTTCAATCCTGATAGGATCTTCTATGTGGAAGATAGGAGAGTTGAGCATCTACTGGGGAAACGGGTAACTAGATTTGGCCAGTCTTAGTCACCCCTGCAGCCTGATTCCAGATTCTATCCGATGATCCATAATTTCTTTTCTCTTCTACAATTTCTTACATAAGGTTGTTCTGTACCAGCCAAGGGAAGAGGAGAAGCATTGTCATTCAGTTCATCAAATTTGCATTGAGACCAAACTGATGGTCTAAATCTGCAGATAGCAATATAGGCTGAGCCTCCTTGGACAAGCTACTTAGTGACCTTGAATATCAGAATAATCCTTGTCCTTTCCATATGGTATTTCGTCTTCAGGATCAAGAGGGATAATATATATGAGGGGAAAGGTCGGAGAAAATGAATATGTATTATATGTTTACAATGTACCGAGGAATGTATTTTCACACCTTATGTTCCTCACCTATTAAACGACTATGTTGGTATCTATCTACCACAAAGGAGAAAATGAAAGTTTGAGCTAGCATTAATTTTTGCAGCTTGAACTCAAGTCCTAGCATGCCTGACTCTGAAATTTATCTCCCCCCGCCCCCTCTAACTTGCATCTCTAGGAATACTATAAAGATATTAAAAACATTTCTTTCTATAGAATTCTGCTAGGTACCATGAGGAACAGAAGCTTCAATTCTTGTGATTTTCACAATTTCTTGTAGATATAATATTCACTTAACAGGGAAAAAAAAATGAAACAATGAACTTCTGGTCTTGGTCAAACTTTTAGTGAAGGCTTCAGCTATTCTGTTTTTTTTGATAGATCTTAGACCCAAAGTCCTTAGAGAAAACCCTTTGTGATCTTCTCCAAAACAGTGGGGTCAGTCTTTGTGTATGATTGAGATATTCTCTCTCTCTCTCTCCCTCTCTCTCTGAATGTGAATATCAAGGGTGCCCAATGGGTGGTTGATACTTCAAAGTAGAAAAGTGAACACAAATTTTCAGACTCTTCTGACAGGCTGTGATTTTAGAGATGTTGAAATTCGTTCTGTCTGTGACTTATTAAAATGAAGGGAAATCACAAAGTAGCCTTGATTCCACCACTTTCTTTTCACATTTTACGGGCATTCAGCCTTTTATTCGAGACTTCCAAACGGTATAGAAGAAAAAATAGGAAGAAATAATGAAAAAAAACAAACAAAAAAAAATCATCATGCCTGAGAAAGCTGTTAGAAAGCCTAGTGCGCAGTAAACAGCTTGCACCACCACCTTTTAGCAGCATATTTCTCTTGATTCACACCAGCTGGTCGTTTCTAATTTCTCCCCAGTGTCTTGGAATAGCTATTTTCCTTGAAGCTAATCTCTCAGCCTTTGCAGATGACACTCTAGTTTCGGATTTCCTCAAGAAGGTGTTAGGCCTCCTCAACTTTCTGCTCTTCTCTTATTCTTCCTCATGAAGTCTTAACTCTTAGACAAACGTAGACTTCACAGCTAACCTTTGAGAAGGGATGTTCTCAGTGTGTGAGCTTCCATAACCTTTGGGAATAAGGATGATGACATATCGGGGTGAATAAACTTGAGTCATGGTCTTTTATCAGGCGTTTAAAATGAAATTGGCCTTTGGGCAGGACTGATCAAGACCCTTCCTATTTGCTACTTACCACGTCTCTATGCAGTGACAATAGTTTTAATGGAGAAATTGACTTTGTGACCATTTGGATGCAAATTCTATTAAAAATAGAGCACATTTGTCATGTACTATGCACTTAATCTTCACAAGGAGACTGTCAAGAGGGTATAGTCATGTCTTCTTAAAAAACAATTTGAGTCTGAGAGCTTAAGAAATTGCTATTATCACATAGTTCATAGGACTAAAACTTCAGTTCAAACCCAGAGCGTCAGACTCAGAAGGCAAAATTTCTTTCTAATCAATGACAGTGTCTAGTTTACCCTTGCAAAATATCTTATTAGCTTGATGTTCCCTTGAACCAATTTTTTTTTTTAGATTTTTGGGCCTTCTTTCCCTTTGTCATTGGTGGGGTATCCACCTGTCTATATTACTTTTTACTCTAATTCCTGTTTTTGCATCATTGACAGACAACGTGAATTTGAGCAGCCCTATCTAGGAATTGAGAAAATCAGAAAAATTGCAGGCATGTTGCTCCCCTTTGTTGTTCATTTTTAGGTATCAATATCTTTTAAAATATAAATACTTTTACATGCATTTAATCTTCATGAAAATTGAATGCAGTAGCTATCAATATTCTTATTTCAAAAGGGAAGGGAAGGAAAGGTTAAATAATCTGGAAAAGGTGACGTAGCTAATAAGACAATAGTCAAAACAACTTGTACTGTATCCTGCATATTAAATGGACAGCGGCACCTTCTTGAGTGGTTTAGAAAGAATGGAGAACCCTTAGAGTTTTTTGTTTTTATTAAAAAGTATCTTACTCCAAAGCCAGCCAGATTTAGGGCTGACCGACATCTAACCTATTTAAATCATTTCCTCACAGTCTATGCCTTTCAGGTGAGTGGGGCAAACCTTCACTGGGCACTCAGGTGCATGGAAATGCTTTGCTTCTATTACTGTCTCATTTCAACCTCACCATCCTCTTCTGAGGTCATGAGCAAGGCGCCCAAAGCTTTCCTGGTTTTCATATGTAGGAGGAGATTAAGAAGTAACTTCCTCAAAGACGTGTAAGTCATATATAGTGAAACTGGGATGAAGATATAGTTCTGCTTGATTTTGGAACACCTGTTCTTCACCATTATATTATATTGTTTATGCTTTGTGTCTCTTTCTAACCACTTAGACTTTTCTTCCCAGGATGTGCTAACTTAACTCTTCTTTGGTTGACACTCCCAGATTCTGTTTTTTTGTTAGGTTACGTTGTTTTGAGAATAAAATCAGGCATTCACTTACACAGCAAAGCAAACCAACAAAACCTCTCTCTGATGTCCAGCTCTGGACTCCATAATATAATTTTACCTATCATGGTGTCATATTAATATTTATTTTTAAACCATCCCCCCCCATGGTGAGATCTGAGAAAAGGGGGTTATGTCTTAATTGTATTTTTATTTTCCAAAGGTAACACAGTACATGGAAAATAAAATACACATTCAGTAAGCTTTCATTGAGTACCTTGCATGTCTGAACAAGTCTAGCTTTCACCTCCATGTTGTGGGGAATTATTTAATATTCCTGTGAGCAAATAGGTTTTAACTCAGAGTAGAATGACCACTCCATCAAAAACTATCATTTTGACATAAGTTGATCTATAAATATCTATCTTGAATCCAAAACTAGTTTAAATGACAAAAGATAGCCTCCGATTTTTATCTTTTTTAAGTATTTAGAGTCTACATGACAAAAATTCATTTTATTGCCACCATATTTGTCTCAGTTCATTTGTTCTCTCATTCATTCATCAATCCATTACTCAGAACCTGATGGTGGTGAGACACTGTTCTGGGTGCTGAAGTACAGACTGAACAAGAGATAAGTCCTCCACTGTCATGAAGTGCATGTTCCAGTTTTTGAAGTTCAGAAGTAAGAAAATAAACAAGATGAAGAGAGTGATTTGTGGGGAGGGGAGGAGATTTTCCCCTTTTCCTCTGAGGTCTACTTGAGCTGGTGGAGCAATCAAATTAACACCAAACACAGTAGGAGAAAAGAACAAATTTAATTACATACATATGGGGAATCTACATAGATGTGGATGTCAAAGCCAATGGGACAAAATGGTGTATGTGGGAGGGTGATACAAATCTTGAGCTAAAGAATAAATGCAGTGAGGCCCAAGGCTTCAACTAGAGACAAGGACTCACATGATGAGATATATGAGGAAGATCAGATGCTCTGTAATTTTTGCCTTGCCTTGTAGTAAATGTCTCCAATAATTTTGAGTAAGACACCTAATTTTTATTCTTATAGGCAATTAAGGGAGTGGAAAATTTTCTGATGAGCTTGTTGGGCCTCATGGACCACATCTTAAAATAATTCAGATGCCAAAATGACATATTTTGGAAGATCTATCCTGAACTTCTTGGATTCATCTACCCTTCATTGATGCAATATGGATGGCTAGCTCATTGTATTAGTTTATCTCTAAAAATCTTTTCTGAATTCATATTTTTTTAAACTAAGATATGAATAACAAGAAGTAACCATGTATGGAAAGATAGGAATTAATGCAATTGCCTTTAGCAGGGAACAGTGTGAACTTATCAGAGGGACAGAAATAGGGTGACTGAAGAGTGGTGAGCTAAAAGAATGATATGGGGTGAAGTTGAAGTGTAAGAAAAGCAATAGGTAACAGGTTCTCATGGATCAAGATGAGTTTAGCTTATTTTCTAAGTGTGATGAGTAGATATTGAAAATTTTTAAACTGGGGACAATTTGAAAATATATATATTTCAGAATGATTGCTCAGGCTACAATATATAGAATGGATATTAAGAAGATAAGAGTAGAAGATGGTTGATTATTTAGGTGAGTGGCTTGTAGTTTAATCCAAAGATGGTATTTCTTTGGTATGAGAATGTGGGTAACAACAGAGATGAGAAAAAAGGACAGTCTAGGCATAATGTGTAGAGAATTAACCAACATTTCTTTCTATTTAGAGGCAGGCCTAATAAGAAGAGGTTGTTCAAGGACAACTTATAGGTTTTTGTTTTCAACAGTTGGTGGGTACATGGTGTTACCACTTAGTTTTATGGAAAAAGAAGAATTCAAAGGATTGAAAGTCCTATTTGTCATGCTGACTTTAAGGTATCCACAAATAATCATATGGCAATGTCAGTGCATTGTTGAATATGAAAGCTTGGGCTTCTAGAGGAAGATCATTCATAAACATGTTCACTTTGGGTTCGTTGATTTTGAATTAATATTAGAAGATAGGATGAGCTCACCTAAGAAGAGTGGGGAAAGAGAAGAAGATTAAAGACAGTATTATGCAACCTTTAGCCTTTTCAGTGGCTAGATTGAAAGACAGAGGATGTGTCAGCAGAAGGATTGTGGAGAGAGGAGGGTGTGTCAGCAGAAGAGAGGTAGAAATATGAGCCTGGAAAATGAAGTGTTCTGGACATTAAGGAAAAGAAATTATGTTAAAGAGAATGTGACTCTTACTTATTGCTATTAATTTGTATCATTTTGGGTCAAAGCTGTCGATATTTGAAGATACTCTTGGAAGAAAATTTAGCTACTCAGAAAGCAAAAAAAAAGCAGTGAAAAGTATTAGACCCATTTCTAGATCATTACTGGAAATTTCACTATACCATCGGAACTGTAGTCTGCCTCACTGCTTGTTTTTTTTTTTTTTTTTTTTTTTAGGATTATGACATGACTGTTGGAAAACAGTATTGCATTATTATAAAATTATTGTGTATTTTTCATGGTGTGACATGATTGAGTTCTGTATGCTTTTAACATGACTCATAAACTCACTTGTGAGTCCCATCTCTCCTAACACTTTATCACTAATAGTGTCCTGGTTAGAATTCTTTTTATTTATGTTCATCATTTCGCATGTGTTTCTCTTATCCTTTAGATTTGAGACTCCCTAAAACTTGAATCTGTAATTCTAGAAAGATAGACCAGAGCATCTCTTGGGGGGTATTCCATATGGCATCTGCTTGCCAAGAAGTTGCTGTTGAATCAGCCGTGGTTACATCAGACTCAGGAAGACTTCGGGGATTCTAGAAAGCTCTGTACTGGGCCTTTTTTCTTTCTTTCTTTCCTTTTTTTTTTTTTTTAAGTTGAAACAACCCATTAGCACAGTTCTGCCCGGCAAGGCTGTAAACTCTCGCCCTGGTGAGAAATACACATTTTCAGGGTCCAATTTGGGCCAGTAATGAGTGCTTTAATGTGCAAATAAATATTAGATGGGGCAAGGAGCACAGCATGATCCGATCCTGTGGTGGTGGCTCATTTATGTTGCTGTGTGCCGTTTGACATAAGAAAGATACAAGAAGACATAAGACGTAGATGAGTTAGTTTTCATCTAGTCACGTAAAATAATATGAGCCATTCAAGAAATATAACTCAAAGATGGAGTTCTGTTTTCTCTTTGATGGGTGTTTTTGCTAAGCAGAGGAATGTACCTCTTTTATTCGTGTTTGGAAAAAAAGTGTTTGGAGGAGGTGATATTTGTGAGCCAGATGTTTCTGGTTTGCATCCTAGTCCCATCAGTTAGTGTGTTTGTGGACTCACCCAAGTTTTTTGTTTTTTAAACTCAATTTTAAGTCTCATGTACTTATCTATGCAATGTGACAAATAATGCTTACATGCCTGAAAAATGACAGGTATTTAGTGACAGCTATTTACAATATTGTTTCACATCTTTCTCCGAATTGCTAAACCTTTAGCCTTTTCCTCTAATTTTATTTGTAGCAAGAGAGGCGGCTGTATTTGCATAGCCCGTCATTTTCAAATTATGGTAGGGCTTGGTATTTAGCTTTTTGGTATTAAAGTCAATTACAAATGATTTATTAGCTAGTAGAAAGGTGTAATATAAATAATAAACTTGAAGGTTATAGATAAATTATGTTTTTAATTGGAATGCTAGTAAATTATAATGTCATGTTATGAAATAAGTAGATGGATTCTTCAAACATCAGAGTAAAAGTCACCTGATGAAAATTTAACCATGTGAGAATAAAATCCACAAAGAAGGGAAATTAATGTTTCCCCATCTCAAAACATCATTTATTTGAATTTAGAATCATGTCCAGCTCCATTCTGTAATAAATCTGGAAGATCTAGAAGTCATTTTTTCTTTGATTGGGTAGCAATCAACTGTTCTCCCAAAATGTTTAATCTCTTTGAGATGGAAAAACCATACTTTGTAACTATTCCCTGATTGAGGACGTGTGACTTAATTCCTAGTGGAAACCAAGTTGAATTATCATGATAAATGGAAGTGTCTTTTCATACCTCATCATCTTTCTGAATTCACACCAATATCCGTAACATTTTAAAGAATGCTCAGGATTTGACAGATAACAGCCTCTCTAGGAATGGAGCCATTCAGATCCTGAAGAACAGGTTGGTGCCTCTTCCTACATGAGAACGTTGTTGATTTCTTCCTTGACTGTATTTGTTTCTGAGTGACAGAAGGGAATGTTATCTAGCACAGCTCCATGTGATAATATAACAACTAGCATTTATTAACTACTTACTAAGTAGCTGGCAGAATGCTAAATATTTTACATATATCATCTTATTCATTCTTTACAAACAACCCCAGGAGATGTGAACTAGCATTATCCCATTTTCAATGAGCAAACTGCTTAAGGTCATACCGTAAATAGACATCAGCACCAAAGACAAACAATCTGCTGCACACTTAACCTAAATTCAGTACTTCCTTTTTTCTGCAAATTCCTTGTGGATGAAAAACTCTTGGCGATGATGATGTTTGGACATTTGAGTGATTTGTTCACCTCTGATTGGCCAAAAGAGTTTAGCAGGTGGATATATTTTATGTTTTTATTCCCAACTTAACTATTTGCTATTACCTAATGTTTTATACATTCATACATTTTCTTTACCAACACTAACATTTAGGAGGTTTCTTGGCAATGTTTAGTGGTATGGCCAAGGTACAGGTCTCTCTGGTCTGCATCTTGCAGGAGAAAATAGAAAATAGGAATCCATGTCTCTTTCAGACAGAGATGTGATACTCATTAATATGTAACTGCCAGAAGTGAATACTTCCAATTTTATGGTATTCTTCTCCCTGAATGAACTACTTCAGTTCCAAAATAACTGATAAGAACATAGAAATCATGTGTATTGTAAAATAAGTGTCATTTGGGATAACTGGGTAATTCATTCATTCCTCATCAAGTCGTCTGCAGCCACCGATGTATTACATAGCTCTTTGCTTCATTAGGAATCAGTGAGATATACACTCAATGGAAAAAAATTATATATAATTTGGGGAATTAAAAAAAAAATCTCCATTACTTTATCTCGATGACTCAACGTGAGATGTTGTAGTTTTCTAGGGCATCAATGAAATACTGAATTGTACCATTTGTCTCCTTTAAACCAATTTAATTCCATTAAATTTAATAATATTTAGTACTTATAGAGTATCATCTCCTTTCAAATGGAAACATTAGCTGCTGTAATTAATCCTCTCAGCACTTCTCCAGGCTAAAAATATAAATAGAAATAAAGAAAGCAATTAGGAACAGGTGTGCCCTTGATAAAAGAAGGAAACACAATTAGATATTCAGCCTCTGACTCAGGACTCCTGGGTTCAGTTACTGTTCGGAGGTTTTTTTCTGTAGGGAGGTGAGCGGTTCACTTCATTGAAATTGCAGCTAATACTTATAGCTTGATTAGTTTGGGAAAGATTGAAAAGACATTCAGCTCCCTTTACGGATATTGTGAATAAAACTCTATCATTAGTGAAATTCTGAAAATTGTTGACACTCTGGGTTCTCTCTCCATATTGAAATGCTGTCATTTTTAAAATGTTTGATTCCATGAGCATCGAATAGAACGCATCTGCTGGTCATTGTCTTCTGTTTCCCAGAGTCTGAGAAAAGGGGTGTGTGCGTGTGTGTGTGTGTGTGTGTGTGTGTTTGAGAGAGAGAGAGAGAGAGAGAGAAATGGGTCTGGGAGTGAGCTATGAAAGTGCCAGATTTGCACACCCCTATGTCTGCATATGTAGTTGTTAGAAAGTAACCTGGTGTGCCCTGGTGGCTCAGGTGTTACGCCAGCATCTGGCTTGTGGACCATGTAAAGCCCAAGGATCCAGATTCAAGACCCTGGGCTAGAGGTGGGAGATCAAATAAAAATAAAAAAATAAATAAAAGTGTTTTCTCCTCTTTCTTCTTTCCTTCCCTAAAAATGCTCCCTTCCTCTCTTAAAACAAAACAAAAAAAAAGTAACTTTAGCCAACCTTTGTTACAGGCTGATAAATATATTCTCTCTGCTATATACAACCCAGTTTCTCTCTAGAAAATAAAACAGGGTCCAGTTCTTAGAATCTGAGACTCAGACACCAGGTGATACCCTGATCCCAACTCCCTAGCTCAGTCCTCAAACCTGACTCTGAAAAATAGCTTTTGTTCACCTTATTTAGTTAAGCATTGTTACTTAAATCAATGGAGTATATACAGAAAGATCATTTCTTTGAATCATCAGTGTCGCCCTTTAAGACTTATCATCTCTCTGTTGAGCTGTATCTCAAATCGGTTAGTTTCTTTTTTTTTCTAAACATGAATCTGAGCATTTCCATTTGACCTTTGGTCATTTTGCCTCTGTTCTCAGGAACAAATTCAAGGTCCTTCCTATAGCCCAAAACATATTCTCATAACCAACTTCTTCATCTTCAAGTTTTTGAGAACTACCAGTCAGAACCATGTTTTGAAGTTTCACATGCAGAAATGTTTTTTAAAAATTCAGATTTTTATAGCAATCACCCACTAAATATGTTTGAAAAAACAACACTGCAGAAAAGTGACAAAATAGTGTTTTTTCGAGTAAACATTAAAATCACTTATGAGCTTTAAAAACATCACTTCTTACCATAATTTACTAAATCAGAACATAGGGAAATAGTGCCTGAGCATTGGCATTTTACAACATCCTTTGAAAATAGGTGATTTCTGTTTGCATCCTAGTTTCGAAACTACTTCAATATAATACAATAAATATTATAACAACAGGTACAACATCACTTAGTGGTTAAGAATAAGGAGCAGGGAATTAGATATCCCTGGGCTTCTTAATGTGTTCCTAAATGGAAAAAAAAAAAAAATTAAAGGACAGGTCCAGGCAGGAATGAAGGCAAGAAGAGGCAGGCAGGCAGAGAGGAAGAAGAAGCATTTTATTTTATTTTTATTAAGTTGTTCACATTGGTTGTTTCCATCAGACCTGGGACTCAAACCTCGGGTATGTGACCTGCACTCCTTCGCAGGTGACTGACCTAACCACTACTCCACCAGGGCACACCCCTAACTGAATTTTTAATTCAATAGTTACTCAGCAACAAATCAGGGTATTGAAAACCAATCAGAAAAGTAGGACGCCTGGTGGCGGTCCTCATGTTTGTCTCTTTTGCCCAGACCAGTTAAACTCTGGCCCTCCACACTAACATATCCCAGTCTGCAAGAAAAGTCTTGTGATTAATTGGACTTACTTCCCTTGAATGCCAGTAGGGTAATAATCCATTACTACTCCAACATGCCTCTTTGAGAGGAGATCACCTTCCTCTTCCAAGTGACTTTTCTCATTATTCTGTCTTACCACATACATCTGCCTGATGGAATGTGAAATATTTTGTCAATCCTTATCTACTAGTTCTAGTTGTAAGGATTAAATAAAGTAACAGGAATATAGCACGGTGTTTGACAGGGTTAAATGTTCAAACATGTTAACTAACAGTTATTATTTTTATTTGCAGCACTGTATAACGATTTACCTGAATGCCTTGTAACTCCAATTATTCTCTCATTAAACATTCTTTCTGCAATGCCACTTTTTCCCTCTTACCAGAGAAAAATACAAAATATGAACTAAGATACTTTGTACTGTCCAATGGGCACTGAAGTCCTTTATATGTACGTATCTCTTCAAATTTTTACATCTGTGGTATGTCTTACTAGTAACCCAATTTTAAAAGTAAAATCACTGAATTGCTAAGAAGCTCTGTTACTTTCTGAAGGACACAGCTAGTATGTGGTGGGGGTGTGATTTGAATTTAGGAAATTTGATTACAACGCTGTGAAACTTCATCATGCGTACTGTCTCAGCCTCCTCAGGTCTAGCTCCCAAGAATGATTATGTGAATCCATTCTAGACACCCTCTTCCTGTAAAGAGCCAAAACCCATTTTTCTTCATTGTCTCCCATATAGAATAAAACTATAGCTGTGATGCTATACATCATGCATTGTTTCCTCAAGGACCACATAAGCAGTGGAGGAGTAGACAAGTGTCTTACTTATGTCCCTTTAGCCCAGGTGTAAAGTGCCTGGCATGTACTAAATGGTCAACAAATGTTAGTTAACAAGAGACCCAAAGAGCAAAATCACTAGTGAACTCACAGGAAATTATATTAGGATCTAAGAATTATGAGTTTCTTCCTTCCTTTCCCATCAAAAGTATACAATTATGAGTTCCTGGCAAGGATGGGCATGGAGGTGAGAAAATGCCAATGTACATTTCCATTCTTGACACTCCATTTCTAGAATCCAGAAGCATTCTAGATACATGTTTTCAGTTATGTGTCACTGCCACTTTTCACTTCTAAATTTTTTCACTCAATATAGTCTATATAAAACTGTATTTGTTATCATGGAAATTTAATTGAAATGAATAAGTTAATTCATTTCAGATAAAATATTATGTTGAGTGTAGTTTTTAGTCATGCACCATACAGAAACACTTTAAAACTTACTGATATGCTCAAAACAGCATGACTGTGTCCTTCTCTATTTGTCATACTAGTTTAAAGCTTTTAGAGTCAAAGTTCTACTTCTGATTTTGCCAAAGTTAGCTTGCTAAATGTGGGAGATTCTCAACATTAATGTCATGTCCATATGTATTCTCCTCTGATATTTAAAGGTGTCATTCCCTGTGGTCATAGGTTTTAATGTAAAAGGTGATCGAATAGTTACTATTGGTTCTATTAGTGCAAACAAATTCAAAATCTTTTCAGCAAAACTCTCATCACAGTATCCTATCTGGACTGCTGACTTTAGACTTGGCATGGGATCTAACTTTGGAGTCATGTCCTGCAGTTGCAATTATTGAACTAGAAGCTCACATTTTTGTCTCTGAAAAGCTGTTGGTGATAATCAGACTTAAATTCTCTGATGGTTTTAGTGCTTGTGATCATTCCATAATTCTCTAGCATGTCTAGAATATCAACAGTTCACTATGTCATGTACTCAATTCCAGAGATACAAATATGAGTGGAATAGGGTCAGGACTTCCAAATCCATCTGCGGGAAGAGCAGAGTTATAATACTCATAATGACCATATAGCAGACATATACCTCTCAGAGTTCTGTTCTTTTACTTTATGTTTTCCCTCTGGAAGCCTGTATATTAGAGAAGCAAATTATTTAAGGTTAAGTCAATAGCATATGTACAAAATAAAACATACAAGCTTCACAACCAATCTTCTTTTATGTATTTAATTAGTTTTATAGAATTAATTTTTTAAAAGAAAGGTGCCAGCAGGAGTGAAGATGTGTAAGCCGGCTGTCAGGTAGAGAGAGGAGGAAGAAACATTGATTTATTTTCTTCTGGTGGTCCATCTTGATTGTTCCCCAGGGCCTGGATCTTGAGTCAGGTCCCTCAGGTTATATGCAGACTGCATCCAGTGACCTCCACCAGGTCACTGGGATGTGTCGTAACCCATATTCTTAAATGGCAGAGTGCCACAGAATGTGGAGTCCTCCCTCAGTTCTAACATGAAGTTTTATTTTTATCCCTCAATGTGTGCTAGTTAGTATAAGGTCACTACCTACTCAGGGATGTAGCGAAGACCTTTGCAGTAAATGGGGAGCAAAGACTTGAAGGGTAGGTGGGATCTTGTTCAGATTCCCAGATACACTCTGTATATCCCCTCTAAGCTTTCTTTCTGAAATATCTTGCCTCCCACTTGCACTGAGGAGGCTGGTGTGCCTGGGGTAGTCCACAGACAGTGCCTTAGCATTCTAGAGTTTGAGGGGCTGTTAGACTTGGCCTCAATCTGGACACCACTCTGCACCTGAATAGTGTGGGCGGAGGCAGCTTCTTTTACTCAGGTGCACTGTCCTCTTACTTTGTGCCACATGCCAGCAGCATCCAAACACACCTCTATGATTGATCCAATGTGCATGTGATAGATGATTTCTGCCCTGACTTGGACAATTGTCTACAAGCACAGGTGTTGCTGTGTTCTTCCACCCATCCAGTCAGAGAGAAATAAATCCATACATCAAAAGTGTGTTCTTTCTGTACCACTTAAAATGAATGTATGCATCACACAGAGCTAATGTAAACTAGACTGGACTATATGAGATCCTAAAATTGGAGATTTCCTGAAATATTGTCCTTTTTGCCACATACAAAAGTTGCCAAAAATACATTTTACAAGATACTATAAAATATCCAAGTTGAAACTTGTAAAAAAAAAAAAAAGTGTACTACAAAAACCCAGGTGCAGAGCATTGATTAATATCCCCACTAATTTTTCATCCCAGTTAATATTTCTTAAATTTGATCATGTCTCTCCATTTTTGTCCTTTGTTGTCTAAAGCTAGATTTCTGTCCTTGCTTGCCTGGCTCGTTTTGCCGTTTTGTTTTGTTTTTTTTCCTTCCTGAGTTCAAGATCACACTCCCTCAATCAGTTTTTTACTTTGCTGTCTCAGTGATATCTTAAAAACAGCTGTTTGGACCTGTTATTCTCCTGCTCTAAATCCTTCATTAATTTCTCCAAACACTTTTGAATAAAAGTCTAGTACCCTTACTATATCTGTAAGAGGCCCACACCATACCACCGCTGACAAATTCAGTCTCTTTTGTCATTCTCCTCATTATCTTCTGTTCCCCAGTCATACTGGACTTATTTTTGGTTTCTTAAAAACAATTCAACTAATGTTGATCCTTTTAAATTTGATGACCAATGCGGCTTATTGCAAAGAGAGAATGTTTTGGCTTTGGAGTTAGGCTGAACCTGTTTTCAAGTACAATTTCTCTTCGTTTCAAATGCTAAATATTTCAAATAGAAATGAAGATGTCTCATTCTCAGAGTTCAGATGAGAAGAAAGAAGACAACAGACATCTTAGTAAATATAAATTCTTTGGTGGACAGTTGTCCCCATTTTCACATTCCAAAGAATGGATTCCTGTCTACCTATTCAAACAGTGTCCCATGGACTCTCTAGAGCTTTCCAGAAATTCAGAGTCCTAGGCCCCATCATGGACCTGGCTGAATGAAAAGTTGTCTTTTAACTAATTCCCAGGTGCTGTGGAGGAACCGTGGGATCTTAGTTCCCTAGAGCTGTTTATATTTCTTAACTACTTTTTTTTCTTTTTGTGGAATTCTAGTCAGGTCATCAGTTCTGTTAGGATGTATGTCTGAGGGCAGGAAACATCTGACCTATTTATTGCTATATCCCCAGTGTTTAAAACAGTGTACCCAATGCTAGTTTAAAACAATGAGTAGTAGGGCCCAGAAAATAAGTCAGGACTTGCCTTTTTTTTTTTTTTTCATCATCCTTAAATTACTATTATATCCTATGCTTGATAGCTAGGTCATTTCATAAGAGAGACATACTATTCAAGGACACTGTATATATCAAAACTCACCTCTAGATAAATTTTTTTACAGGATATTATTATGTACCTGTGTGGGGAATATTTTAAAAAATATATACATACCCCATCAAATATGTTTTTTGGAGCACATAAATTGCTAACCTTTGAATCACATTTTTGTTTCAGTAGTGCTTTGTTTCTGTATTTTTTGTTTTTTGTTTTAAATTTTAGCATTTAACTAATAGGTCCAAGAGCGCTCTTCTAAATTAATAATACAGTCATGGAGATGCTTTGTACTTTTTCATTATATCTTATAACATCTCATTTCTAACCCAGTTATTGATTAT
Source organism: Solenodon paradoxus (assembly GCA_004363575.1). Classification (NCBI taxonomy): domain Eukaryota; kingdom Metazoa; phylum Chordata; class Mammalia; order Eulipotyphla; family Solenodontidae; genus Solenodon; species Solenodon paradoxus. Next base: position 367,381 of record RJWH01000474.1, on the reverse strand, counting down.
ATGTGTGTTAATCCGTTGATCGATTAGGTGTGTGAATGTGTGTATTTTCAACACAAATCCCAGGACTATGCATTTAATACCTTTGACCACATTTTTAGTGTGGCTTTTGTTTAACATTTACCACCATGGCAGTAAGCAAAATCTCTCACAAATGGACACAGATGACAATGTGGTTTGTAGTTACTGACAGTAGGAACTGGGTCTTTCTAGGGCCTAGAAGAGGGACACAGTATGATGAAAACTCCACACAGTTTTCCTGGTGCTCAGCATCCCCTGAAACCAGTGATTCCCAGTGACTGTTAAAAGGAGTCCTCATTATTTCAGTATTTTTTTTTCCATTGTAAGATCTTATTTATTTATGTATCTCACAATTTCCAGTTGGGGTAATCAAAAATGCGCAGAAAATACAGCAATAAGTACCATCTTCGATGTGACCATTTCAGTAAGTTGTTAAATACAAGTGTGGTTAAATGTGCATTTAGCTAGTCTGACACAGTAGGTATCAAGTCAGACTCTCTTAAAAGCTTGCTTTTGTCTCTTGAGCAGCTCAAGCAATGTAATGTGGAATAACATCAGGAATTTCATTGAGGGTGACATTTAGGGCCTTTTGTTTTGTTGCAGTCAAATACCTAGAGACCACTTTTCTTAACTAGACACAGTTGTTGCTAGAAAATCCTTAATGGTCCATGGAGAAAGGAATGGTATAGTACAAACTCTTACTTTTAGTTGTTTTAAATCTGGACATTATTTTACCAGGATCAAGAAAGGGTTTGTGGTTTATTTTTATGGACTAAAAGGTCCACACAGTTCTCAGTACACATTCTAAGCCCAAATTGAGTATGTCCTAAGGTTTGTAACTGATGACTCCAGAATTCCAAAGGTCAAGGCAGGGCTGTAAATTTACATTCCTTTGTCATAAAAGAAACAAGCTAGTTTCAAACACATCTCAAGGGTGTGTTGGATTCCAGCCTTAGGAGATTTCCAGCTGAAATTACGCCCAGCGTAAGAAGAGGCAGACCCTTCTAGATGGGTAGGTGTTGGTTTTAAATAATCAAGGGAACTTACCTCTCTTGTAGTCTCAGGTGACTACAAGATGAGTAGGTTTCTACACATGATTGCCAGAGTGTTTATATTATATAAAAACCTTAGTGGGATGTAGTCACAAGTATGCAGTCTGCATGGTCTCAATACTTCACTACTTTATTTAAAATATTTTTTATTGTAGTAATTATTCTATACATTGAAGTAACTTTCTATGTGCAGGTTCCCTATTTCTTAAATATATGTCAACACACAGTGCCTTCCACCAAATCACCAAGTTTTCTTCACCATTGTCCAGTGGGTTCTGCCACCATTTCGCTGCCCCACCGCCCTGTCCCATTCCCTAGTGATATCCTCACTTCTGTTGCGAGTGTCCAAGAGTTGGCTTTGTTTCATCTGTTCTTTTGTTTTGTCTGTTCACATTCCACGTATAAGTGAGGTCATCTGGTATTTATCTTCCTTCTTTTGACGTATTTATCTTCTTTCTTTTGACGTTATTTCACTGAGCATCCTCCCTTCTAGATCCATCGGTGTTGGTTCAAATGACAGAATTTCATCTCTGTAGTATTCCATTGTATACATGTACTACGTCTTTATCCATTCGTCTGATGTTGGACAGTAGTGCACTAGTATTTCGAGGCTGTGTCCTTGCAGTGACTTCTAGTATGGAAACAGTGAGTGGGAGATACATTCCAAGCAAAAGGGAGGGAGGTATGGATCCTTTTATGTTGGAATAGCCTCTGGGTCCAGTTTGTGGCTCAACCAGCAGTCACAGGTACATTGGCAAATAGTCAATCTAATTGTAGTTAAGTAAAGATCAGTGACCATGTGCTAATTACAAAGTGCTTTAATCCTGTTCTCAAACTGGGGTGCATCCTAGCAACATTTTATTAATGTGTTTCCAAAGATTGCATGTATTTGAATGCAATAAAATTGAACTTCTCATTCAAAAGTGTATGCGTATGTCTAGGTGTTTTTTTCTCTATTTTTTTTGGTGCCAATTTAAATGGAAATCTCCTGGTCAATTACTCCATATTAATACAGTTTTTACTTTTACTACTCATATTTTTTTAAACTTTAAACATTTCTCTTTGCTCTTGGTTATGCATAATACAAATTTAAGTAAGCATTTGTTTTTAAGCAGTCATTTGTAATCATCACTCTGATTGCACAATGATTAATGATCACCCTTCCACTTAAATACTATCCCTGGCATCTGTTTGTTGTGGAACAGCATTAAAGAAGAAAGGGCTTTTTGAATATTAAACTGACCTAAGATCGACTTTATTGCATTTTGGCTTTTAGCTGACTCATGTTATTGACATAGGTTTTGTATATATCAATCTATTGATTGGCTAATTGATTCTCTTCTTGTTAAAAAATAAGATGTATTTTTATTTAGATCTTTGCATTTGTGGAATTATCGGAAATTTCTATTGGCAAGCACAGTCCTGTAGACTTCTTCCCAAGACTGTGATCTCTGTGGGTGAACAACTAACTCCTGGTGAAATAGTTAAGGATGGAAACCCTTAGTTTGGAATTTTGTTGTTACTGACACGTAATCAAGAGCGGTAGTTCTGAAGACAAGGTGACTGGGTTAATACCAAGGCACCTAGATATGTAACCTTAGCCTGACAGTACATAGAAAGAAGCCAAGGTTTGAGATGTTTATAGGATTTCATATGTAGAAATATCATAGTACAGTACTTGACAATGGGTAAAAATATTAAAATAAGAAAAGAGAACCTTGAATACCCCCAAACCCATAAGCCCTATTAAGGAGCTATATAATGTATATAGTATAACAAACGGTTCTGCTTCTTCATAGCTGTCCTTTTTCTAAATCTACCAGGTGCCCTTTTTGCCCTCAATATGTCAGCCTCTTAGAATATAGACAAATAAGTCTATTTTCATATACAACAGTACCTATGCCTTGAAAAGCTTCAAAAAAAAATGTCATATCCCTCACTTTAATACAGTCTGTAAAATAAAATGCTATTTCCATTTGCTCATTTAAAAGGATGCTAGACTTCTATTAACAGTTATTATCTCCACTAATATAGGGGTCACTGTTGGAATCAGAGAGTGAGGTCACTCACTGACTGCTTGTGCCATCTTTTTCTCCATTACATTTCAAGAAGAAGTGGCAGGAAGACCTGCAAGAAATGTGGGCTGCAGGCACAGATTAGATGCGATACCCAGGACACTCAAGGGTCAGAGTAGATACAACTTTCCTTATTTGTCTGAGAGTTGATCAGACTCCTTGATGAAAGAGGTAGAATTAGAAGCAACACTAATCTAATGTACAGTTAGCATGTGTCTATGGTGCGCATGCACTTGGATATCTCAAAACAACTTTCCTCTATTATTTAATAAATCAAAGCTTGCTTCTAGATGAAAATACCTGTTTTTAAAACCTAAGTACAATGACAGGACAACATACATGAATAATAGTTGAGAACAAAGTCATGGAAGTAGAAAACCAATGGAGCAAAATGGTGCAGTTAATGTAGGTAACAACACAAGTGTATAATGGAATTCCTAGAAATTCATTCTTGGTGAGGTCAGCAATTTAACTCCAAGCTTGCTAGAATTTGTCGTGTGAAGGTAGCTGAAGTATGAAAGCTGAATAATACTATGCATCCAAGTATCCATAAAATCAAATAAACTAATTTATCTTGAGAAGTTCAGATACTGTCTTAGACTTGGGAATAGTTATTTTCACCTAAATATTTTCTCCCTGCTGTACCCTAGACAGAGTAATGAGCAGCATCCTTGACTCTGACTGTGTAATATCATAGCGATGTGTTTCATAGAGCTTTTATTTTCTAACCTTCCCTAATGAAGGTCATAGAAGTGCCACTATTGTGTGTAAAGTACATTTCAGGGGAACTAACTCTTTTCACTCTATGGAAAGGACAAGGCTGGTCATACAGATGATATTGTAGTTGGAACTCTCAAATATTCATTCCCATAGAGTTTAGTCATAGATATCAAGGTATTCAGAGCAATGATTTCAAATATTTTTGAATAGCTTAACCCTCCTGTCAAACAATGTCTTACATAAAAGCATTTCAAGTTGATAAATTTGAGACTTCAGAACGATGTTCTGTCTCTTGGCGTATCACCATGGAACCTGTCCCTGACATGATTGACACAGAGTAGTGCCATATATATCGTGTATATATCTATAAGGCATGTATGTATATATAAGACATATATGCATATATACACATGCATGTGTGTTCTTAAAAAGCGATATACTTAAATGAAAATAAATAAAATATTTAGCCAATCAAGACATATACCTAGACTTATGTCCTATACATCTAGTATTCAGTTAACACCCATACTTACATTTTATGTAAATATCACACTGACTTTATAGAGATACTCTTCTTCCTGTGGGATTGTAAAAACTGAAGCTAAGAAAAAGAAAATGAGTTGTTTAAGGTCCCGTAATGTTGAAATCGTCAAGCTGGAATTGGAGGTGGAAGACTGAGTGCCTTCAGAACTCAGTATCTTTCTAAGTAGACCCTGATGCTGGACTTCATGGCAAGGCTAATGGATGGAGGATCCAAATCATAAGCAATAGCTCATGCAATTCCTTCTAATATATCTGCTGGCTATATTCTTTATTCTGGAAAGTATCATGAAAGGTATTGCTGGCAGTATTCAATGATAGTAATTAGCCACTGGAAATAAAAATTGCATAACATCTTAAAGGAGAACTTTTATAACCATTTATCTTTTTTCTTCCCAGTGCTCACTGTTAACTCAGCACATTCTAGATGCCAGCCTCCATTCTGTGTCAACATATAATTGTCATTACTCTTAATGAGACTTAAGAAGGCTCACAAAGGAGTAATGGAACCTATTGAATCAAAATTGTGAATCCTTATGAGCCAGCAGACTGCATCCTGGTGATTTCTGTGGCATAGCCAACGACTGTTTAAATGCTGGGTCAGTTGTGGGCATATGGTCCATCTGTCAGGTGTCACAGAAACCTGAGGACATAAAAAGTCCTTCTACCACCTAATGGTTTTCATCTGTTTGGTGTATTTGAGAGTTGACCCTTTAGAAGAAATAGCTATCAAGGACACAGATCAGAGTGTTAATTTGGAAGGTGTGACAAATACAGGAAGTAAATGCTCTATAAATAAATCAGAAGACTTTGGAAAGAAATGTGAAGTATTGGACACTAAGGCATTGCTCTCAGGCATATTCGGGTTCCAAAATCTGTTCTCCTATGTGTCGTCCTGTGTATGAGATCAATCTTCAACAAATGTTCATTCTGTTTCCTTTTTCCCATATCAGAGCAGAGGGCTTTTTCCATGCCCAGGAAGTACCAAGATTTTAGGAGATAAAAATAATTATTTATTTGGAATGGAGAAAAAGAATGATTGCAAAGAAATGTGTACACGTACACACAAACACACACACATACACACACACACACACACACACACACACAACTTTGGAATCTAAGATCCAGACTCCATGGTCCTGCTTCGTACTAGCTTGTATGGCCTATAACACATTAATTACTCTGTGAGGCAGATTTCTTAGCGATAACAGAATAGGATTTTTAGGGGTGAACTTATTATAGTACACACAGATGCTGACACAAAATAATGCATATTTGCACCTTATAAAATGTTATAATCCAATGTCACCTCAATGAAAAATTATTTAAGTGATTAAAATAAAATAAAAATGATTTAAATTATTAAAATAAAAATGACCTTAGAGTGAGAGGATGAAGTAGCACATTAGAAAACACCTAGTGCTTGGTAGATTCCATATATCTACAGCTTTCTTTTTCCATCTCTTCTTTTTTCTCCTTAACCTTCTCCTACCACCTCCTGACCCTATCCAGGTAAGAGTCATAGCTGAAATAGTAATTTTAGAGATTTTGTTTTGCTTTATCCACCCCCCCGCCACCCTCCCACCCACCAGTTAAAAACAACACTTCCACAGTCAAATCATTTATGGTCTAAACAGTTATTTACTGTGAATCTTAATTTTAGCATTTCATGACAAATAACATCCTTTAAGGAACAGTGGCTTGCCAAAGAATGACCTTAGTCTTAGTCCCTCTTGAAATTTATGTCGCATGATGTTTTGAAATAAGTGTGGTGTAATTCTTCTATAATTACACATGATACATTAATTATGTCCTAATGAGCTCAAATGAAGAAAGATAAAAATAAAGCAAATGATTGTGATGTCACATTATTTCCTTTTTCTAACTAAAACCATCAAAAAACACACATCTCTTGGAGCAGAATTAATTATTCTCCAAATGGGCTTCATTTTTGTGAAAAGTGCCTTGTGTCTTGGATCTATCCAGTCTTGTCTATAATAATAATAATAATAATAATAATAATAATAATAATAATAATAATAATAATAATAAATGGTTCCATTAAGATTGAGTCTTGACAAGGATAAGGAAAAACACTACCATGATTTCCATTAGCTTCTTGAGGTTCTGCTAAAACAACAACAGAAGCATCTCAGCTTTTGTTATTGTATTGTGTCTTGTTATTTCCTCAGTCTGGTCCTGTCTGATAGGCATTTGACAGTGCTGCCACCTCATGGTGTCACCTGCTTTGATTGGACAGCGGCGATTTTCAATTAGCGTAAGCACGGCTTGGTGGACTGCCTCTGCCATTTCTCTGACACATATATTGTAATTATGTGTGTGTCTCAATGTGTGAGACTATAAACATATGCTATATATTTGAATAAGAGTGCTGTCAACACTTTATTTTAGAAGTGTATTCATTATGGCTGAATAATAATGTGGATACTAATGTAGACCTGCTTGGCATGTACATTACCAAATGCATCTCCTCAGAAGAATGCGTTTTAAAGAAAGAAACAATTAGCAACTCCATGGAAATTGTATATTAACAGTGCCCTACAAATAATCCTCCTCAAGACAACTGACAGGTCTTTATTTTCAATTGTTTCTTTGCCAAAACAGGCAGAGATATTAAAAATAGAAGGTGGAAATTTAGAATCGCAACAATGAAGGATGACTCTGCCTGTAGAAGATTTTTATTTTAAGGGCTTATAGCTCCTTTCCTTTTTACAGAAACTAATATTCATTTATCCTGATTATATTGCTCTATCAATCACCAAGATCCTGTATATTTATGAGTATAATTTTTGAGTATGATATGCTCTTTAACCTTCACATGAACACACACTGATGAAGGCTGGGAAGATGATTATTTCCAGTAACTTTCTGTAGTGAAACTAGATGTCAGGGAAGGGGAAGAAACTTTGTTATGATGTATTCCCAGGACCTGTGAGTCTTGGTGAGCAAGAAACGTTGGCCTGATGTTTTGCTTTATAAATACAATGTGATGCAGTCTGCACCATCTCCTAACAAGGGGCTGGGCTGCAGACTGTGTGATGGGCATGAACTAGAAATACTATGACTATTTACTGGCTATCACAATAGGTTACAGCGACAAATCTGAATGACTATTTCTTCACCCATTGTTTTAGTATTCGGGCCACGAATGCTTAAATGTCCCTAAAAAATGTTTGGAACCTAAAAGTGTCAGAAACAATTTGAATCATTTATTAAAAACAGCATGTGCCCTTATGGAATAAAACAATTACACTTAAAATATTTCAGGATTCAAAAAAAGAATCATATAAATCACTTTTTTATTAAGTTGGTGGTTCTCAAAATGTAGAACCAATAATATCCGCTTCACCCAGGAGCTTTACAGATATGGAATGTCTTGGATGGACCTCTGCAAAATTGCCAGGCAGGATTCAGAAATCTGTGTTTTCACTCTTGATTCAAATACTCACTAAACTTTGCACTGCTCTAAGCATATGTATGAAAATGTGTTCATTACTGTTTCCTCTAAGCATCTATGCAGATTACCAGCACTTTATAGTATCCTGAGATAATATTCACCTGTGATTTGAAGGAAGTGCCCAGGGTCTCAGAAGAATTTCTTTAATGTGCAAATTATTATTAAGTGAGCTTCAAAAAAGGTTATTTTGGGCAGAGAACTTGAATATGCTAGCTTTGTGTTATGTTTTTGACATGTAGTACTTCATTTAATATTCATAAAGTTTTACAAAGGGAGAAATTCGTTTCTCCCTTTGTAAAATTGGGCTTAAATTGAGACCAGACAAATGTGACTTTTTTTGTGACGATACATTGAGACTTTCAACCTAAATTTTGTGATTCTAATCCTGTCATTGTTTTTATTCCAGACTAGATAACCTAGGCTTGCAATATTACATTCATTTTAAAAATAAACTTTATGACTATATATTGCATTAAATTTAGATAAGAGTTCTCAATTTTTTTTGGTTAAAACTTACTGAGAACTTCACAAACAATAGTTTATGTGAATTATATTTATTATATTTGTCATTTTAGAACTTTAAATTGAAAATGTAAATGTTTAAGTCATTTAAAAATAAAAAAATAATAAACCTATGATGTACGATATCATGTACTGTATCTCAGTAAATGATCACGTTTGAAGAACTTTCGATCGTACATCCAAAGATAATTGAAAGGCAATTTATTTCTTTAAGGTCATCACTCCATAATATACTAAAATGAAGATTACATTTTTTATTATTCAATCAAATCTCTTAGAAATCTGGTTCTTCTATTGAATCTCTGACAATTTCTCACACTAATGATGTATTCCCAAATTTCTTCTCAATCCTCAAGCACCAAAAAGTAATTCTTCTCCCTAACTCTGACCATGTAAACTCCTTATCAATTTTACTCTCTCTCCTTTCCTGGAAGATTGTATTCTATGTGAGTAGCTTTTGAATTTCTCATTGCAAATAAGAACGGCAGATCTGATTAATAGCAAAAAGGTTAAAGGGACCAATTAATCTGATTATAGTGACCCAGGAAGCCACTAGACCAGTTTGTTTTTTTCCTTATGATTAGAAAGGGTAAAGAAGTTATGAATCACATGTCCATTGGTTTGTCATGATAAATATATAGAAATACTGGGAGGTAGAAATGAGGAACAGCATAGTTTTTCTTCTATTCAAAATTATGTATATGCACATTGTCATATTATTAGTATTGTTGAGTGTACCAAGGAAGGTTGTATTATTATTATTTTTTAAGTACATGATCAGGTATGAATCCATGACCTTTTCAAGAGATTTTCTCCATTTGTAGATTCTGATTTGCAGTGTTTATAATAAGTCTTTAATTTGACATTGTTTTCGACAAATCTTCCGCTTCACCTCCCTACTTCCATTCCTAGGTTTGCTGCATTTCCCCAGAGCTTTTTCAGCTGGCAAGTTCTGTCCTTACACCTCCTACCTCCTGCCCCCTCCCCTCCCCTCCTGGTTTTGATCATTAAACTCCTCCCCACTTGGGAGTTTGGGGACCTGAACTCTGAGGTGTTAATTGGTTGTTGCAGGTTTTCAGAGGTCATTAGACCCAGGACTTTGTTTCCTACTCTGTGCCAAAGGGATGATGACTCTTACCTTGATGCAATCCCACAAGGCTCCTGGGAAGCAGATAGGTAATAAGTGTTTTATATGCTTATGAAATCACAAAGCATGTTCCAGTTCTGTGAAGTATTTGATTTCAGATACTTTTTTTTCCCCTCGTGTTTGATTTTGCCATGTACTATACAAAAAAATAGCCCAACAGCAATGACAAACAAATGAACCAAATCAAACCAAAACAGACTAGTAGTCTGTAGCATCAAATTAGTGGTTATAAGGGAAGGTGAGACACGTAGAAGACAAAATGGGTAAAGGGGGTCAGTTACCTGATGAAGGATAGCATTGAGTTGTTGGTGGCAAACTGAATGAATTTCGCAGAGATTTATCGCGATGCACAGCTTATGCCTATGCAGTGTCATGATGCAATCTTCCCTCAGTAAAATAAAAGTGAGGATCCTGAGAAGCAGATAGTCTTGCATTTAAATCTTTATTCTCTTGCTTGCTATACATGTGATAATGAGCAATTGTTAAAATTCTCATCTTTAGTTCCCATAATCTGTAAAATAAGCAATCCGTACGTACCTCATAGGGTCACTATGATGTCTCAGTGCTTTTGAAGAAATGGCTAAATAATCATGTAAGGTTACCTCCTGTGCTGGGTAGTTGTGGCTAACAGTGTATTTTCTTAAGGAGCTTCTGTTGGTATATTCAAAATGTAAAACAGCTCTAGAAAAGGGACAGATGAGTCTAAATATTCAAAGGCTATTTGTGCTATAGCACATCTGAAAAATAATGTATTGCGTCTCTTATTTTATAAAGGAAAATATAATTTTTAAAGATGCAAGGTCACTAGATACTTGATAGGTAAACTTACCAACATTTCAGTGATGCTTAATTGCGTTGACTGAAAATAAAGCATTTGTTTTCTATCGTTACTATGACAAGTGATCACAAAAAATTACAATAATATGAATGCATCAGTTGTAATTCTGTAGGTCAGAAGTAGGACATAGGACTCATTAGACTAATATCCTGGACTGTGTTCTTTTCTGAACCCTCAAGGGGAGAATCTGTTTTTTGCTCTGTCAGTCTTCTAGTGGCCACTCCCATTTCTTGGCTACTGATCTCCTTCCTCTACCTGCAAATTCAGCAAGCCTGACTACTTCTAACCATCACTCTGTAGCCATATCTCCCTCTAATCATAGGCAAAAAGCTTCAAGTCTTTTGAAGATCCACAGAATTTAGATTGCCTTCACCTGGATAATTGAGTCCCCCAGAATAATACACCCATCTCAGTGCCCTTGAATAAGTCACATATGCCAATTCCTCTTTAAGAGGCAAGGTAACATATTTATAAGTTGTGGGAATGAAGACATGAATATTTTGGGGGAGACTGTTATTCTGCGTACCACCCTAGAATCATAACCTGTCAGCATCCTTGTAAAGTATAGGCGCCATTTTGCATAAGTAAGGCATTCATAGAGAAATAGCTGGTGTGCTGTAGGAGGATGTTAGTTTGCTAAGGCCACTGTCATGACTGGGGGGCTTCAACAGCAGAACTGAATTTTCTCTTTTCAAGCTTGAAAATTCAAGATCAAGGTGTCACCAGATTTGCTTTTTCCTTAGACCTGTCTCTTGACTTGCAGATGGCCATATTCTTGTTATGTCCTCCTTCTGGTGTGTATGTCCCTGGTGTCTCTCTGTGTTCAGACTTCATTATCTCATAAGAACACCAGTCAGGCTGGATGAAAACCCATCTTCAGGGCCTCGTTTTAACTCCATTACCTCTCTTTTGGCTCTGTCTCCTAACGGTCACATTCTGAGGGACTGGGTTGAAGACTTCAGAGGAATTTTTCAGAGAAACTATTTAGCTCATGGCAGAGGACATGAACGGGTTATTTTTGTCTCGATTTTGAAATAGAACAAAGTACCCCATTTCTGTTCATGAAAGGTGATTATGATGAGGGATGTCAAAATAGGCAATCTGTGGATTTAGTAAGGTTTGTAGATCTATTTATAGTGAAAGAAGGTAGGTATCTTAGAGGAGCGTTGCTATTTTGCTGTGTGGTGCATTTTCAGTCAACTTGTAGCTTCTGTTGGTAAAGTGGATTTGGGGCAGAGAAGCGTATGTAAACATAGCATACTTAGGCATGTTCACAGGTACAGCATCTCAGGCTTTATTACTAGCATCTGATCATTTGATGGTGTTAGGTTTAATTTCCAACTTTGGAGAATAGGAGGTTTAAAAAGTCAACAAATTCACGTACATGTCATTCTTTCCCAAAAGTGACTTTTTAAAAGCAATGGTGCTTATGGCCTTGTTAGCATCATTTGAACAAGACTAAACTACAATTAAGGAAAATTGAAGGGACTTGTCCAGAATCACCGCTACTAATTTTAATGAAGTCATATCTTTCAGTTTTCATTCATTTAAAAGGAAGGATTTTGGAAATCTTTTCATTTAGCCATTCTCTCATCCACTCTTTTCTGTACCCATATAGTCTCCAACAAAATAATTTGCTTACCTTTCTTCCGCCTCTTTATTCTGTTGTCAACATGTTTATCCACTCATCCATCCATTCATCAACTCATCCATCTACTCTTGAATAGTCATGGTGGACACTTGAGAATGTGACTCTTTTGGTTAAATCTGAGCCTTGGTCTTGACCCTCTGTGTTCTCATAAGACTTTGAATGAGACAGTTTATAATGTTCATATAATGTTCATCTAATGTTCAAGAGATAAGAAAATAGTACAATTTAGCTGTTATCCGGCTTTTTGATCTCAGGGAAAACAAGAAAATTTGCCAATGTCATGCTCTATCTATGGCCCAAACTAAATCCCAGGCTTAGGCATTTTATTTTTTATCTTCAGTTGCAATATTCTTTCAAGTTCATGGCATTTTGATTATCCCACAGTTCTTTTATAAATGTAGAAATTCAGAGTGAATAGATGACTGTCATTTGGTTATCCAGGATGTTCTTTCCTACTGTGCTTTTGTCAGTTATTTGGATAACAAGATACATCCTGTTTAGCAAGTAATTGTGATGATCACATCCGAAATTTATCTCATATTTTCAGCTCCTATTAGTGTTCTGGTTAATCAAGTTTTTTTCTGAACCATAAAGAATATCGACACAACATATTTTTAATGTTCTCCCTTTCCCACAGTATAACTGAATGCTTTGCTGTAAGTTGACCTTTGAAATATATCCTGAATATCTGTCTAAATGTCTATATGCCTCATTAAAATCTACTTTTGTTGTTTACCTAAAATTCATGGGTATCTTTTTTAGTCCTATTCACCTTGTTGGCATTGTGTATTCTACATTTTATATTTATTTGGCAAAAAATTTCTCCCTACCATCCATCCATCATGCATTCATCATTCATCCATCCATCTATCTGATTAAGAGTGAGAGGGGGAGTGTGTGTGTGTGTGTGTGTGTGTGTGTGTGTGTGTGTGTGTGTAGAAAGAGAAAGAGAGAGAGAAGAAATGTGGGCAGATTTGCTGAAGCTAAGCATGAACTAAAGATCTTCTTCATATAAGAATCTGCTGTAATTAATAGTTGTACTTCCAAGGGCTATGTCTGCTTTAATGTAAGAGACAGGGACTAATGCTCTGAGACAGAATAATTCTTATGTTTTCCCAAAATTAATCTTTTAGTAAGATACTCTGTGGTCAACCCAGTCCATTCACTCACCATACATCCATTTGTTTATTCATCCATTGATTCACAGGATTTGATAGACATTATAATTCAGATGGAATTATGGCTGAGAATTTTATCCAATTACTCATAATAATATTCTTGCCATGCTTTCTCCGATAAAACCATGTTGTAACCATCCTAACTCCCCATAATTCTCTTATCAACTAACTTACCTACTTAAGTGTTTACTCCACTTCTTGATCCATTTATCTAAATACCATTACAGTAACTGGTCCATTATCACTGATCACTCACACTCTTGCCCACACTGTATTTGCTTTCTGTGACTCAAAGCACTTTGAGTACCTCCTCACTTTTTGATTTACAGTGATTAAGTAACAAGAAATAATAATGATATACACTTTACATATTTTGCAATTACGTTTGGTCTAAATACATCTCGCTTAAGCTAAAAAAAAAAAAAAGAAAAAACCTTTAGATATATCTAAATCCATCACTTAAATAATAGGTGAATGAGTAATAAAAACATTCAATGATGTGCCAGTGTAAGAGTTTTAACTCATATTATACTTAGAAGATGTGATATTCTTATTTTTACTGCAGATAAGTGTTGTATTTTAAATTCTGACTCAGAATATGTTGTGAGGTGTATTTTTCTTGGAAAGCAGTGCAGGTTTGGTAGAATCTGTTATTATAATTCCAAAATTAAATCTGCACAAGAATACACTCTGTATGCATTTTTATTTTAATATTTTGGTTCCTAGATGATACCTTGCTTTTATCTATTACCACATTCTAAGAACTATAAAACCTTAAAGGTAATACTATTAATGCTATTATTAAATCATTTTATAAATAACAGTTTGGGGCAGGTTAAGCAAATTCCTTAGCATATAGTTTGTTCCAGTCTAGCTCTGGTTCTTACCAAGCTCTTATTTAAGGTTTCTAATCTGAAATGCTACTCTATGAATCTTCATTTGTTTTAAAGAAACACTGAGGCATGCTCTGGTGGCTTAGCAGTTAAGTCTGTGTCTCCAGCTGGTGTCCATATAGCCCAAGGACCAGGGTTTACAACCCATGGGTAGAGAGAAATGATAGCCAGAATGAACAATGGAATAATAAAACAAATGCTTCTTTCACCTCTCTCTGCCTGCCTGTCTGCTTCCTCCTTTAAAAAATGTAAAGAAAGAAGCACTGACATTCAAGTTCATAAGATTTAATGTATTAACCAATCTGTTATCAGCATATATAAGAAAAGATATATCCAAGGGAAGAGAGTTATTGCCAGTTTTTTGTTTTTTTTTTATGATTGCTTGGCTAAATATTGGAGCCTTCATCTCAGTTCTTACAGAGACTATAGAATCGAAGCATTCTTGGAGCAATTTTAAGGCTCATTTTAATAAAGTGGGCATACATAAACTGTTTTTCCTATGGCATTATTACAGAATGGAACGAGGTAATTCTTTCTCTGCCTCTTCTCAACAAGGATGATGGTGCTTCATTTGTGTGTGGGTTTCTGTATAGGTGGGTCTTCCTCTTCACATAAAGATGAATTTTGCTTATCATGTGTAACTTGAATGTTTAAAATTCTCTGTCTTATCAGTATGTTGCCTTTTAAAAAATAGACTTGGTTATATTCTTTATTGGAGTCTGGCTAAGAGAGATGTATATAGATTTGCTATGGAGCTGACACATCATATTTCCAAGCATGTAAGTTGTGGTCCAGACTGTAGATAGTAGCAAATTTGCCAAGGTCTGAATGCTGGCTTGGGAAGTCTCTTGGGAAACAATGCCTGCCTCTTTTATGTCTGTATTCTTTCTTTACATTCCTATTAGCAGAGCCTACTGCCTTTCTATTTCTAGGTTCATTCTATTTGAAATGTTTGTACAATGAATTAGATATGCCTAGACTTTATGCTTCTGTATACATGGCTTCTAAATGGATATATTAACTCTCTAGTGCCACTCGGAGAAAGGTTTCTCCATTCTGTCTCTGCATCAAGGGAAATACAAGAACCCCAGACTCACTAGTTACGCTTTTCTGATCATTTTCTATAGAATTATGCTACAGTGAGTATGCTCTAGAATCTGATTCACTGGATTACATCTGGTTCTGTCATTTGTTCATTATGTGAGCTTGAGAAAGTCTGTCTACTGAACCTGAGCCTCTCGTCTGTAAAATCACTGACAAGGTGCAGGGCATTAAGACAGGTGCTGTGCAGGCAAAAACAACAAAAACAAAAGCACTTAAATGAGTGCTTACTCTGTGCCAGGTACAATGCTTGCTGGGGTTACTCTTGAGTAATATACATAGAGGCTTGGCCTTTGTGGTATTTGTGATTCAAAAGAAGACCATGAGCAATGAATTCCTACTTCTGAGCGTGTTTTCAGGTCCTTGCTGCCCAAATCCGCAGTTCATTTGGTCTTTCTTCTAATTTTCTATTTCTCTGGGTATCAGTCCCTGCGGCCAGATCAATCTGTTCAGTACTCACACCAGCCGTTGACACAGAATGCAAAGCACATGTGTCTTGAGACACCAAGATGCTACACATTAGAATTCTTTTGTTTTCAAAGTAGAGATCATTTTCAGTATGGGATGCTGTGTTCTGTTCTCTTAACCAAGAAGTGTTTCTTCTTTAGCCCTTCACTTCTTAAGACACATTTATGGATAAGTTGGTTTATTTGGGAATTAGCTTGGGAACTATTATTATTTCACGACATGATTATTTCTGTAGGATGTGCGATCACAAAGTAATTGCACAGTCAGTCTCAACTTGGTCTTGGTAAAATAAAAGATTGGAGTGTTTTTCTGCCCATTACCTAGTTTTAGTTTTTGTGATATAATTTGTTTCTGCAGCTTGTTCAGAAGGGAGTGACTGGATGAAAGAGAACTATATTTGAATTATTTAAATTTACTCTGGTAGTATCTATAGTTAACATTTCACGTCTAACGGCATTTTACAAGTTATTTTACAAGTCCATTATGATAACTTCACCCTTCTCCACTGAGATCTCCATACATGCTTTGTTTAGCTTTAAAACATTAAGAATGAGTGACTTTCTAGTTTTGTTTGATAGCCATGATGGAGCCAAACCCTTTCTTAAATGAGTCCCTTTATGTTTGGACGACATTGTTGGTGGGGTGTCCTGTGGTACACTGCAAGCTGGACGACAATTAAAATTAATGGATTTCAAGTCTACCTCCTGGTGGGAGGGGAAGCGAGATACTTCAGAAACATGGAAAGAACTCTTATGCCCTTGTTCTTTCTTCTGACCCACCCTTTCACTCTCCTAGCAGCCTAACTACGTGCCTCCTATAGATGTGAGTCCTGCATCTTTAGGATCTTTATTATTTGGGCCAAAAACATACAATGTGTCATCATCTCAGGTCCCATTTTTGATATTGAATGCATGCAATTTAAGGGTTAGATTATCATTTTTAATGGATTTGATTGAAGGAATATTGCATGTTAACATGAACTAGGTTTGAGGTATACGTGATAGGAAATTTAATTTGAATAAAATGCAGTAAGTTTACCACTTTTTCCTTTCCTCTTTCACTATACAGGTAACCCCCTTACCCCTTCAGAACCCATCAGTCCATTGCTGATAGATTGATCGATCCTTGTTCATTCTTTGTACCAGAGGTTAGTTGATTCTCTCCCAGTATCTTAGATACTTCTCTAGAGGAAGATAGGAAAGTTAAGAAATTGTTCTCAGTTGATCTTCTGGGTAGAGTGGAACTTCCAAATAAGTTCTAATGCCAGAACTACCCAATTTTGAGACGAAGTGATTTCCCCTGTAGTTCACTGACTTTTGCTCCTCATCACTCACTCTAGAGGAAAAGGTGAACATCATGACCTATTCTAATCCTTTCTGGTAATTCAGTCATTATTTGGTATTAAAATAGGCATTGGAGAATTGCTCTTCTCCAGGCTCTGCTGTCTTAGGGGGAAAAGTAATTTTCACTTTTTTTTACCTTCACAACCATAAGGGAGACATGAGTGATTTTGAGACTTCTCTAGGGGTGGAGAGCTCTTATAGTGAGAATTGTAATGTCTGGGTATCAGATGATTGTCATCTATCATCCATCTACTATTCATCCATTATCCATCCATCTATCCATCCATCCACCCATTCTTCCATCATCCTCATCGAAATGTCTTACTTCTTATGTCGAATGCTGATGTTGGATACATATTCGGAGGAACTCAAGGACTCTGTGCTTAGAGTGGATAAGACTTTAAATCAGGGCTTTAACACTTCTAAATTCTTTAGCTCTCTTCTTTCAATCATGGCTTTGAAAATAAAATGAGGAAACGTTCTTTCTGTCTCTTTCTCTACATTCACCTTATTCCACAAATGTTTTTTTGAAAATCCAACAATCTGACAGACACCTTACCAGGCAGTGGAATTGCAAAGTAGAGTGCCAGTGCAAACGCTTTCTTTCCTTGACTTTTATAGTACAAACTTCTATGTTAATTGGGGGTTATTATGCAGTTATATGGAAGACGGCAGGGCTGTAATTATACTGATACACGCAATTCAACTCAGGTCTGTAGCAGTCCTGTTAAGACCCCTGAAATGGAAGAGCTGACATGAAAGATTGTGATTGCTCAACGCACACCAGCCTGTGAGTAACCAGAAGGATGGGAAATTCATCTGGTTGAAGATGTGACATCACAGGTGCTGGGAGGAACTTGGAGACCAAAATTGAGGCAGCTTTGTGAATTGGTAACTATATTTTATCTCTGACTTCCTCCTCTCCGCTTACCAGACTGTTGCTTAGAGGCGCACATCAGTCTCTGTAATGTCAGTCAAACAAAACTTTCACGTCAGGCTCCTTTCTGAAGACTTGTGTCTTCTTGCTTTTATAGTCAGATCTAAACTGTATCTTGGTTTCAAGACTCTCCGTAATCTGATTCCTGCCTTGCTTTCTGTTCTCACGTCTTGTCATTTCGCTTCTCCATAATTCAGTGCTCTAGCCATATTCAGTTATCTTTAATTTCTCTAACATTCTATGCTCTCTCTAGTGCCTTGAGTCTGGATCTTTACCCAGGCTATTCCTGTGTCTCATAGACATTTCTTCCCTCTTTGAGATCTGAAGCTTTAATCATTACTTCTTTGGGAAGGTCTTTTCCTTCCCTTTATACTCCACTTTCTGAGTTAAGTAAACTTTCCATGTGTTCTTAGTTTTCTGTGCTTTCCTTAAGATAGCCTTTAGAGCATGCATTTGCATCCAGGTAATTCACGCTAACGCTTGCGCTGTGATGATTGCTACTTGCAAGGAGTACATTGTATGGAAAAGTTCTCTAACAATCTCAGAATCACAATTGTTTCTTTGGTGAAATGGACAAATGGTCTCTAGTTGGCTGTGAGAATAACATCAGGTTTACACATGCAAATCATTACCAGATAAGTAAGTAACGCAAGTAATAATAATAACTATGCTTGACTTAAATTTTCTGTTTATTTGTGCTTATCTCCCGCTAACCTATGAACCTTTAAGAGCAGAGACCTTGCCTCCATTGGTTATCAACATGCTCTACACATGTTTAATGAATGAGTGGGTCAGGCCTTTTTGTGTCGCAGCCAGGCTGAGGAGTCTTAACACCCCAGGCCAATTTGCATGTGGCCCTTATTTTACTCTAATTAGCAGAAGCAGCCCTTGAGAGATGGTCCTCACAGTTCCAGATGATGCACAGGGAGTGAACACTGACTGCGCATGAGATAGCTTTGGCATTGCTCTTTCAGAGAAAGTGCTCTGGTGTGCGGTCAACTGATAGGAGCAGTGTTGCTTCGTGGATGTGAGTGTGAAGTATATGTGAAACCTACAGAGAAAAGGAATTTTGCCATTCTGCCCTCTGAACCCTTCTGGAATCTCATGAAGCTTTCGTTGCCTGTAAATCATTATTCACATATACATACTCACAAATCATTAGTTTGGTGATGTCAGGATGGTTACTTGAGCAAACCATGTTCAAGAATGTATAGTGTATTGATGCAAATAATACATGAAATGAATGACTGTTGAAACCACATTATTCTGTTTCAAGATTATCATTAGCCCAGGGATCCAAATTTAACTGAGATTTGCTAAAAATGATTTTCCAGAAAAAATAGAAAACAACTGTGTTTTATTAAGGGTTTTTTCCCCCACACATACATGTTTTTAGGATGGAGTAGTCTTGAGAACTTGCAAGTGGGCTTAATCACGATGTTCAAATAGTTATATACAGTTGTAGATGATAGGAAAGAGAAGTGATTTTAGTTATTGTATATTTAATATGTCTACTTCCATTTTTCTCTATTTTTCAGATAGATTATTTCAGATTCTCAAAGTAATCCTGCAGAGTAGATGTTTGATCCCCATATTATAGGCAAAGTAACTGAAACTCAAATAAATGTGTTAATTTCAATTTCTATTGTTAGAGAATCTTAGTTTTGTCTTTTACTCTTTTAAAATCTATGCTTTCTCCTTTTCATTCAGTTATTTTTAAACACAAGAGACCATTAAAAACCTAAGTTAAGATTATAAGACAGTTTACTAATCAGAGGCTATAACTGAACGTCAGGACGGTATGGCACAAATAAGTTATAATGTAAATGGTAATAACATCATTTTGAATAGCTTAATTTTTAATACAACAATGTGGATAAGAGCGAGATATACCAATACTATGTCGGGAATGCCTTATATGGGAACGGGGACCTCCAAGAATGATATATTATTCAAATTTTCTTTTTTTAATAAAAATGCTAATGAAAATATTAAAATGCACATAAATTAAAATGATCATAAATTAGGATTAATATCCCATTAATGAATTATAATCCCACATTCATTAAGATAAAGTAACATTTCAATATTTGCTCTTGTTAATAAATTTGATAATAAATGAAAGGGATACATTTTGAGATTCAATAAATATTTGATGTAATCTTATGCTTTAACTTTTTTAAATATTCAAAAGTAAAGTAGGAGATCTAGATGCATTTGAATTCTTTGTTGCTATTTTATGTCTTTTTCTATAATCTTTTCTTTTCATTTAGTGAAGCACTAAATACAATTTAAATTGGTGAAGAAAGCAATAGAGCCTGTTCTGAATAAAAGTGGTCCCCAGAGAACACAATGTCTTTTGAGTTTCTAGGCGTTTCTTTCCACAGGCAGCTTTTTCTTTTTTAAAGGAGCAAGTATGTGAAATCTCATGGTGCAGTAACTGGAACTCTATTGGCATTTAAGTAGCTGAGTTAAACTGAAGCTGTACACTTAAACAGTATTTTGCAACTATGAGTCTATGAATTTTTAATGCAAAGTAAAAATATACATCCTTGCTTTATTTCCTTTTTTTAATAGGAGTCAACATAGTATAAAGAAGCAGTACATGTATGAGAGCACGCCTGTCTTCCTCTTGAGAATACACTGAATATTGTAAAGCCTAGTCTTCTACTTGTCCCATTTCCCACTCTAGTAGTTCAAGCAAAGTAGGAGATTCATACGTTTTTGTTGCCATGACCTATAGATGAATTTGCATTCCTACTGCTAAGTTTTATTTCCAAGTGGTCCCCAGTCCTGGAAAATGCTCCCATATTCTGGCCTTGATGTTTCTTCTCTGTAAAATGGGAATAATTTTCCTGGATCGTAAGAATTGAGTGAATGCAAGAAAATAAGAGCCCTCTACAAACGTGAGATCTTCATTAATATACCTGGTATTATTGGGATTATTTTTGTTTTTAATAATTATAGCAGGCAGATCTGAGTTGAGTTTTGGATCTACCACACTTAATTCTCTCAAGTAAGAATCTTGGAGAGGTTGTTTTATTTTGCTTTATTGTATTATGTATGTAAGTATGTATGTACATATGTATGTATGTATGTATGCATGTATGTACTTAAAGGAAAGGTACAGACAGTAATAAAGGTGAGTAGGGAGGCAGACAAGAAGAGAAGGAAAAGAAACCATTTATTTATTTTTAATTAGTTCACCTTGGTTATTCCCACTGACTCTAGGATGTGAACCCATGTCCTTGGGATGTTATATGGATTGCGCTTGGTGAGAGGCAGCAGACCTGACTGCTACTCCACCAGGGCAGGACTTGGAAAGGTTTTTATGTACCTTGTTGAACCTCACTTTTCTCATATTTCCTATGGAACATGCTACTGATTGACTTTTGGAAAAATAAAGATCACCATACGAGAAGTGATTCACAAGTCCTTGTCATATAGGTAGTAAATTGGTAAAATATAGCTAAGAACAATAGCTTGAAATAAATGTATTGCTAAATCAAAAAGAGTATATATATTTTTCTCTTGCCCCCTTGATTTTTATCATTCTAAGTACATGAATTTAATAGACTCTATGCAGATGTTGATTTATAATGAGACATGCCTGAAGCATGTATAAAATTATAAAGCAATAAAAATTATTTAACATTTTTTCAATATAAAAGGATTTTTTCCAATGAATCAGTATATGTCAGTGTATACTGAATAGGTCAGAAGATTTTTTTAAACACTGTTCTAACTTATTTGTATGAATTTCATTGTATCTGGTTTTTATTGATACTGTTGCACAGACACCATGCACTATTCCCAGAAATTGATGAAGTTACAATTAATGTAAAGCAAATCATCTTGCTATTCCAACCATAGTTTGTTTATATATAGAGAGAGATATAGATATAGATATATAGATATGTATAGTTTTGCAGATAGCCTCACCATTAACCAATGCCACTTTTCATTTTAGCTACACACTGACCTGGACCCTGGAAGCAAAAAAATTAAGTATATTCTATCAGGTGATGGAGCTGGGACAATCTTTCAAATAAATGATATCACAGGAGATATCCATGCCATCAAAAGACTTGACCGAGAGGAAAAGGCTGAGTACACCCTCACAGCTCAGGCAGTGGACTGGGAGACAAACAAGCCTCTTGAGCCTCCTTCTGAATTTATTATTAAAGTTCAAGACATCAACGACAATGCACCGGAGTTTCTTAATGGACCCTATCATGCCACAGTGCCAGAGATGTCCATTTTGGGTATGTATGCTTCCAATTTCATAGAACTATTAAGAGTCATCTTTAAAATAGCTCCTGGCATAGGGATAGCATGTTGCTGAATAAAAGACATTTATGACCGTCTTATCTCTAATTTGCATTTCCAAATCCCTTTTTTTGGCCTACGTTCCACAGCTCAATAGCCTTAGTCCCTTAGTAATAGGAACTGACGAAGCAGTTTTATTAAAATATCTCTCCTTACACGACAGTACTTCAATAGGCTGAATTTGTATTCCTCTCATAGACTTGCAGTTCGAGTATTGTTACTGAGGCGGATTTATCAAGATTTGTTCCAACATGCCAGACTAATCCTATTGATATTTGCTTGATGTTTAATTATTTGTTTGTGTATATTCACATGCAGATGCAGTGCAGAGAGAAACAGAAATCTGTCTAGGGCTGTAGTCAGCCAGATACTGTATTGAGCTGGTAAACTCCGTCTCGATTGGATTAGGAAATCGCAGTTACCAAAGGAGATTTCTCTGTTGTGGCCATCACATCTTAACTGAGCACTGCTCTCGCCAATGACCTCCCACTTTTTCAGATCCAAGGGAGAAAAGATAGAAAATCATCTCTTGACATATAGACTACACCGTAAAGTGTAATGGAAACTTCCATGGCCTTGACACAGGAAACCTCTGATCCCAGACTTTATATTGTCAGAGGAGGAATTTTAGAGCCCTTCCTTATCTGACAAAAGCTGTCAACAGGACAAAAATTCAGAGTATAAGATCACAGAAGTCATTTGTAGGTATATGATATGTACCCCAGTGTGTTTGAAATTGCATTTAAGTCCATCTACAAGGGTGCATGCTCTGTTGCAAAATTATATAAATTATTAGCAAGAGAACATGGTGAGACAAATCAGCATAAGCAGAGAAATGAATTGAAGGTCAGCATTAGGTAAATAGCCTGGCTTCATTTGATCTCTTCTTTCTTACCTACAGTAGAACTTTGATAGATACACCCATTGCAATAGCAAATCAGAATTGATTTCAGGTTTTCACTTCTTACCCATGTATTTCTCCTGCCCAGACTCCACTTGTCTGTCTCCTGGGTAAGGAATTTTTCTTTTAATTTCTTTTTCATATCAAGTCACTCCTCTATGACCGGTTGAATGACACCTTTCTAGGGAAACTCTGTAGCATTCTGATAGGAAGTTATCTCTCTATCATTACCACAAAAAGAAACCCAGAAAAAAAATCTTCATGTTTGCATTTCTTTCAGAGTCTGATATACAAGCAGAAACTGAGAAACACTGTTGTTTTCTTCCTTCTTGTTTGATCAGCTCATTTAAAGCAGAGGACTTCCCTAATTTATCTTTCTGTTTGGATTAGAGTAGGGTGATTTTGAAAGACTATAAGCACCTACAATATATACATAAGACTTATTAGCAAGTAATTGCTAAATGAACAGGGGAGTGGTTATTTTTACTGTGTTATTTTAACATTCAGTTCTTCATGGCCAGGTCTGTATCTATTTGTTGTGAATGTGTCAGAGGTTTCCATTTCTGTATATATGAATCATGAACCTGACAAATATGTTGGAAAGAAAAACCCCCAAAACTTCAGCAAGGTCAATTTCAGCTAAGAAAAGGATTTTAAAGATATTGTTAACTGCATAATGCAATATGTATGTGTACCCATAAGTGTATAGGTATTTTTATCTGTATAAAAGAATTTTCTTGATAAGAGAGCAGAATCTAAAATAATCTATACTAACATATGCACACTTTTTTTCTTAATGCCTAACCTTTGACATCTTTTCCCAAAACCTCATGAGATGTGTTGTGGTCCAAAGCGTGGATTTTGAAGTTTAATAGATGGAATTTTGAATCTCGATTCTATCCCTTTTTATCTGGTGAAATTCAAAGTTTAGGGAAGCTAAATTATTGCTTATTTTCCTTGCCTACAAAGCAAAGAGAATAATTTCCATTTTGTTTTCACTGTGCGAACGTTGCATGATAAAATAAAAGGAAAGGGTAATCCTTTAATTAAGTATTTAAGAATTGATGGTTGGTAAAGTTTTAAAAAAAATTTCTTACTAATCTATTTCCCACCTAACCTTTGGACCTTTCTTATGTATGGATTTTACGCATTGAGTATCTGCTTTCTGTTTGACTCCAGCCTCTGGTTAAAGGAAGCAGAAGCCGCTGCACTATTTTATTGTCAAGTGTGAATTATTCCCTTTATTTCTCATGAAGGTGAATATCCAGATGAAGGTCAGCTACTATCTCCTCTCTTTCTCCATTACCACCGATCTCTCTCATCCTGGATTTTCCCTCCCCTCCTTCTTTCTTTCATTTTTCTTCCTTTGCTACTGCAGAAATGCCAGTCCCTGCACCTGTGCACCCTGAGGACTGCCAGCAAGGACAGGGGGATTTCAATTGTGCAGAAAGTGAAAAATAGAATTCTAATTGAGAAATTTACCAATATTAAATTGAAATGAATGTGATGTTCGAGAACTGTCTGCCGGTTGACAAGCTGTCAAGACAAAACACACATATATATTTGCCCAAATGGCAGCCAAATTATTTTAGAAATAACTTAGTTGAAAGCTGGAGACACAGCTCTTTTATATTATACTGTGAATTTCAGAATTTGATGAGAATTCGCTTTCATACAATACCACATAAAGAGTGGAATGCGAACTTGTCTGATTTTTAACTGTGGATTCCACACTGGCATTGTTGAAGTTAGTTTTTCAATGAAAATATGCCTACATTTAGAGTTCCAGATACTTAGATATTTTTATTGAAGTTATATTTGTTTATAACAATATATAGGTTTCAGGTGTACAGCATTATTTTGACATATGCATGCAACATTATGATTTTTACCTAATGACTAGTTTTCATCCTCTACCATACAATTGACCTCTTAAACAGATATTTTTAATGCTCTTACATATGGGGGTGAGGCATGCTTAAACCTGATTGTATGTGTCATCTGGGTTTGTTAAAATAAACCTTTAATTTGACTTGAATATCCAATTATTAGGCTGAAAATTTGCGTTGTACTTGTGTATGCAAATTAGCCATCTAAACCTTACTTTTTCTATCTGTATAGTGTGCACATGAATCCCTGTCTGAAAATGTATGATTGGAAAAATTTAATGATTCTCTTTAAAGTGTAATCATAGCATAGAATTGATGCTCAGAAAACATTCATTTCTTTACCACCATCCATTTATGAGTTACTTTAAACTTGTGTGATTCAATATGCTTTGGCAAATGAAAAATTGCACAGTAAGCCTTAGCTTTATGTCTTACAAATGTACATATTGAAATGTACCCTATTTTATTCAAAAGGGCATATTCATTAAAGTGTGTGTTAAATGGATAAGAATGCCCAGTAGTGTTCAAGCTAGCAGACATTGCATTACTGAGGACACAGTTAGATAAAACATGCCACTGAAGATTTTCTTAGTTTACTTTGAGATTCAAGGCTCCTTTGTTGATGATCAATATGTATTGAAAAGTTTCTATATGCCAGAAACTGTGTTAAATGTTTCTAACATCCACAGCAATCCTACAGCATTTGTACTGATATTAATGTCCCTATTCATTACTTTTTCAGCAGAAAAACAGGGAAATAATAGCTAATCCAAAGCCAGACATTAAGGGAAGGAGCTGGCTTTGAATCCATATACCAGGTCTGTCTCTCATGGTTGTGACCGGTATACTCTACTAGTCTGTGATATCTCTGGAGAATTCTCTTTATATGAGTGCATGATTCTACTACATATTCATAATGGTAAATACTTTCCTAATCTGGAAGAGCTCTTGAGATCAACATACTTTGCAAATTAAATGGCAGAACTGGAAATGGGTGTTGACCAAGGAGAAATTTGGGGGAAGTGTGACAATTTCAAAGGTAGGACTAGAAGCACTTTAAAATTGTAAGAACCGTACACCACACAGAAACTAAAATAACAATAAAATTAATTGAGAGCCATGTGGTGAATGACTGGGACTGAAGGGCTGTTAATATAAGAATAAGATAAAGATGAAGGAGAGTCATTGGGATTTGCTCTGGATTTTCTGGTGTTGCATGCAAAAGAATGCCTTCTCCATCAAAAAAATATTCATCAAAATATTATAAAGAGATGACCTAGCAAAATATATTTGACAAAGGAAGATCTCACTGCTTTCTAAAGGCTTCTAACGCAAGCAGTTCCAGAAGGGAGCATACTGTCTACAAGCGAATTTACATTCAGTGAACCATAACTCACCCAAAAGGATAATGTTACCATTTTAAAATACTTTGTTTCCTTCTGAAACATATAGCTGTTAGTTTTTCTCATCCTCCTATCTTCTCTTAGCTTGAAATTATGCCTATTCTTTGTAAATATGTTCTATTATGGCAAACATCCCCAAATCCTCTTTTGGGGGAGGCTCATCTAATATGCATTCTATTTCTTTTTTGTGCTTCATTATCTTTAGTTTGGAATAGATTTAGTCTTACAGAAAAGTTGCTAATTGAGTTCAAGTTTGCTTTTCCTGAACTATCAGAAAGTGAATCACCGTAGGGTACATCAATCAAGTCCTTTCCACTTGAACTTTTTTCTACACGAGCACAGCACAACCATCAAAATTAGGAAATGAATGTTGATACACCATTGTTGCTGAGCATAAAGACCTCCATCAAATGTCTTGGTTACCCCAGTAATGGCGTTTTCCAGTAAAAGGATCAAATCGGGACCACACATGCATGATCCTCACGTCTCTTTACAGTCCTTCAGTCTCTGCATCTTTCCCTCACTTTTATGGCCTTTACACATCGTTCTATATATAATGAAGATTGTTTTATAGAATGCCTTAGTTGGGATTTGTTTTAAAGTTAGATTCCTTGAGATTGGTTTCAGATGTGTGTTTCTGACAGTACTCTCACAAATAATACCGTATTGATTTGTATCAGATGGTATACAATAGTGATGTATTCCATTAGAAATGAAAACATTTGATCAGTTCATTAATGTGTGTGATGTTGTCCACCATGTGTCTCCATTGTAAAGTTCTTTTTTTTCCCTTTATACTTACTTTGTGGGCTGATACTCTCAGCCTAAATAATTATCTTGTTTCTCATCAAACTACTGTCCCCAAATTTTAGCATACATTGAAGTTTCTTGGCTGAATTTCACCATGACAGCTGCCACATGGTGATTTTATTAATCCCATCATCCCATCTACATGTATTCATTGTTAGCCTATAAGTAAGAAATTCTGTTTATTTGCTTATATATTTATTGGTATGTTTGGATTTTTTAGATTTTTTTATTTAATGAGTTGTTATCATTATTTTTATGCCATGATAGTATTTATTAATACTATTATATGAGATTTGGCTATGACATGACCTTGAAGCTGATTCTGTTTCCTATTGTCATGCTCCCATTATTCTTTGGACACATTATTTTCTCTGTTCTATAGTTCAAGGTCTTCTGGGCTCATTTTATACTGTCCCTGATCCAGCCCTGAAATTAGTCATTTATATAAAGATACCTGATTCCTTTTAAAAGAGAATAGTTTATGATACCAAAATTTGGGTATTCATTTTTTTTTAAAGGAAAGGTGCAGTCAGGAACTAAAAGGTGAGTACATAGGCAGTCAGAAAGAGGAGAAAGGAGGAAGAAGCATTTGTTTAGTTGTACATCTTGATTGTTCCCCAGCCCCGAGTCTTGAACCTTGGTATTTGGCATGTATGTGGAATACATCCAGTGTCCCTGTCCATCAGGCTGACCTGGGTATTAGTTCTCTCCTTGTTCTCAAGGTTTTGCCACTTCCAAGTCTTCTCGGTAGGTAAGGCAGCTGAACAGTGTATGAGAGCACTTGTTCACAAGTACATGTCTGTTCTTATTGAATAGTGTTCTTTTCACTTCTGTTCTCTTAGAACTTTCAAATATGACCCTGTTTAGAAATAGTATTTGCAGCAGTTGAATTCAAGCCATTAGTTGAATGGGCAGGAGCCTGGGGTGAAGCTGCCATACACAAGAATGCCAAGAAGCTTCTCGTAGCTGCTTCACAGCGGCCTTCTCAACATCCTGATTTTGGCCTCCAGGGATGTGAGGCAACGAATTCCTGATGTTTTTATCTCCTCAATTTGTGACACTGGAGTGGTCCTTGGAAATGATTATATTCTCTCTCGAAAACTACAAGTCCATCTCTCTAGCCCTCCAATTCCAAAGCAACATCATAGGGTTCATTCTAACTTTTCCTTTTCTTCCACAGTGAGAACTTGAATTTCTGTATCTTCAATTTATTTATTATTTGGATCCCCCATTCCTCCCTGTAGCAAGGGATTTCCATTTGCTCCTTCTGCCCATCCTCTGACTTCCCCCACACACGTGTTTATCTGCTGTCTTATTCTCTCTTCACCTTCCTGCCCTTACATGTTTTTTCTGCATGCATGTGATGGCCTGCAGAATAAACTTTCTGGCAGCAGGGAGAAAGTCAGGAATGGAGGGAGGAACCTATGTAATACTCTCTACTTTTATTCCTATTTCAAATATTTCTTATTATATATAGACATGGGGCAGGATTTTCCAATCTGTATTCATAATAGGATTTACTTAAAAAGTTAGATTTAATTGATATATATTGAATTAGAGACAGTGATATACTTTTCATGCTTCAGAGTCTTGAAAGTATTCATATCAATGGATGAATTCATTTATAGGCCTTTTGGAGATTCAGATAGCTCCATGATCTCAGAAACCATTTTTTTTGTTTAAGTATCTTGCGACAACACATCGTTTTACACTATTTTTGGTTCTGTGCGAAGCTATGTGTTAACTTAGCATACAGCTAAATAATGAAATTTGCAATTTCTGAAGAATGCAGTGAAAAGTGTCACCCACTTACCTGGGTGAGCTTGTTATTCTTGGCACTGCCCACTACACATTTTAGTCCCATATAAAGAAGATTCCCAGTGTGATAGTAAGACTCATTTCAGATTTTTCTTAATAAAGAAAATCTATATCACATGCATTTAAAAGATCAAAAAGACATTCATGCTGACACACTATTGTAAACCTAACATTTCTCTCATATAGTTTAGAGGTGATGGCTTGCTTTCTTCGTCTTGGCTAGATTTCAACAGGATTCAGCAGCATATCTCTATTTTAAGGGGGAGAGGGAAAACATGTCTTGATGGATTTGATTATATTTTTTGTCTTGTTTGATTCAGAGTGATGAAGAAAATGGAAATTCTTTAAGAAAACATGGGCGGGAAATCACAAGGATTGAAATAAACACTCTCAAATGAAATCCAGCTGCTCTACCTGATATGAATGACTGCAACAGCTGTGGCTCCAAAACTCTTAGGATGGGCTGAGGATTATGTCATTTCTATTTAGCATAAAGAGGCTCAACCTCCGTTAGGAATCTGTAGACAGTTGGTATAATAGCTGAATTTTGTTTTTGTTTTTGTATCTAATGATGAAAGTAAAGCAATGTGATGTGGACATCATGCTGGTTCCCAAAGGTCTCCCTAAATAGTCCATGACTTAGAAGTGACTGGAGCATTCAAATGGGAAAGTATTGGCTGCTAACTGTGAGAGAGATCAAAAATGCCCTTCTGAGTGACATATTATTTCTACATTGTGGCTAAGAACAAGCTTGGTGTACAGCAATGGGAATATATCAAAGTTCACCTGAATATCTTTTGTGATGAGGAAACTCCTTCCATCCAGTGCTTCAGTGCTTATACTTTACTACATATTATTAATCAAAAATTGAAAACACAATAAGATAATTAAGCAGTTGTTGTCCCTAATGGGATTTTGTTTTCAGAAACTTATGTTTTCCAACACATGTCTCTCATCTCTTTAATTCTGAAGTACTTTGATCTAAAGCTCTCTCTAATATGCATATATATAAATGTGTCTATATATGTTTATATATTCAAATTTCAGTCATTTCTAAAAGAGAGTTGAAAATATAGAACTATCTCTTATGTGACGGGCTTAGCAACCTCAGACCCATCTTGTTGTGAGGTTCCACTGCCAGTATAAACTAGGTGCCTTTAATAGTCTCTTCTTGTGAAATTGGTTTACAGACTTAGGAATTTCAATTAAGAAGCTGAAAATCCTCCAATTCTTTTTAGAAGATGAATTCTCTATCAGTAGCCAATAAAAATTCAGAATAGTGTCAGCCATAAGCAAATATGATGTAATACCTCATTTGATTTTACAAGTTGTAACACCGGTATCTCTTGCTTTATATAATGAAATATTACATGAAATATATTTTAACAAGTTACATAAATGCCTGAACATTTGAAACTCCTGAAGACAAATTTAACAACCTAACCCCAGCTGTCCCTAACTCCAACCCCGCAGACGAACAGAGTCATTTCCTATGGAAGGGGTTGTATTTCCTTGGTTTAATTTAGAAACTGATCACCTCTATTCATGGGTACTTATAATCTGACTTGGTATTTTGGAGCATTAAAATGAAAGCATTGATGAAGCATTAACAATATCTAAATAAAGAGGCCATATTGATAATGAATCTCAATCTATATCTTTAAACCAGGTCAATTAAATAATGGTTTTCAGGTCTATTCATAGCAGTAGCTAATGCTGAAGTTTGGTTTCTGTCCCTTAAATTGTTTTCTCCATTGTATCCCCATGCTTACTCATTTGAGTGAAATGATTTAATTAAGAATTTGATTATCAAATTAAACTCCATTTGATCCTGGTATTGTGTCTTTAAGGTCTTCAGAAATATGCCTTCTACACATTGACCTTTTGCTCCTTCCTACTTCTGGATACATATGATAACCTTCTGAAAATTGTACCCCACTTTCCTGTTCTCAGAGAGCTGTCCTATGGCCAGCACTTCATTCAGTTCTAGCCTGACTCCTTCTGAAGGAAATACACTTTCTACTGCTTTCTACTCAAAGAATCTTCTGATACTGTGAAATACTGAAAAGCATTCTCCTATCAGTAAATCTGCGCTTATCATAAGGAAAATCAAAACACTCACGAAAAACATTGTATTATAAATGGAATCTTGGGCTTTACCCAGACAAGCCCGTGATCCTGCTGTCTTAGTTGCCTTTTGCCCTCCTCTCAAAATCAGTCTCTCAGGATTCTCTGTATTTATTGATTCCAGAAGCAAAAGGGTAAATCTTTCTTAAGTTATTCAAGGCATGTTCGTGTCTAGAGCCCTGTGAATTAGTTCAGCACCCACAGTGTTATGAGTTTGCTTTGCCTTTTTTTTTTCCCTCTTGGTTACATAAATATTCCAGGGAATCAAGAATTAAAAAAGGTCTGAAACTAGAAGCTAGTAATTCAGCCTTGGCCCACATTCTTCTTTCAGAGCAGGGAATCAGCTGCACGTCAGGACAGCTCCAGAACCTGCATCTGTGAAATCTGAAATGATGACCGAAAATGAATGTGGGACACCTCTGTCCCTTTGACACCTTTGTCAATATATTTTTGGTATGTAGCATGCTCTTCTCAGAACCTTGTCTCTCAGACCTGGTGGGGGTTCCAAGAATCTCTATACATATAATAATAGGATTTCTTTAGCTTTGATATTTTCTCATCATGGGCTTAATAATTGTGCTTCCTGAATCCACTGGACTTTGAAAATTGCCATTTGAGTTTTAGACCCTAATTTTTTTGTTGTTGTTCTTTGGTTGACCAGCAATAGTAGTTTTATAAGATATGTGTCTTTTTTTTCTATTCTCCATACCAGTAATTGACACAGAAAAATGTGATACAGTTTATTTGACAAGCTACTGAAAGAACTAAAAGATAAAGATAGGGATATAGCAATCTGGAGAAGAGAGATGTATGTGTACACGTGTGCCCATGTGTGTCTGCATGTGTGATATATAAGTACATATCCAAATCAATACAAAGACAGATTTTACTATGAGGCTGTTAGTGAGAACATATGGATTGTCTCAGACTGCCTCCTATTTTGAGAAGACTGTTTCATCCCTTATAGCTGTCCTGAGTTTAAGGTCAGTATAGCCCCATTTGTACCACTGTTGAAGATGATTCTCTTCATTTTCTTTTTGTCAGACATCATGGTACTGAGGGGTCTTCTCTTTATAACCATGTCAGACTTTTGGGATCCCATCATCATCTACCAATTAGGAATTTTTGCAAGTGTGGTTTCCAGTCAAGAAAAAGAATGGGAACAGGAGAGGGGAGATACATCCAGTAAAGGTCTTTGAGATCACTGTTGAATATATTTATACATATTCCTTTTTAAATCCAAAGTAATGTTATTAGCTTATGACTAACAGAATAAATAATTCTTTTATGACCTCATAGGGATTAATATTCACTAATTGTTATTTTAGGCCAAATACTATCCATATATCTCCATGAGGTGCACTGTCATAAAAGAGCATACTGAAGGTCTTATCACTGGTAAAAAATGAGAGTATTAAATCAGACAAGCAAAACCACTTACACTCTCCAGAATAAGGGGGTTCTTGTAGGGATTAGACCATGTAAACTTAGAGAACTCCTAGAGACATGTGTTCAGAGTTGTTGCCTCTGCCTTGAGTGAGGAAGAGGAAAGCTGGAGGAAGTGAAGTGGAAGAGGGCAGAGATACCCTGGAATCCAAGAGGACAAACGAGAGCCTGGACCTGGCTCTCCGACCTCAATCTTCCATGCATTGAATAACCTGCTGGAGAAATTGACACCCTTTGTCACAGAGCAGCACATTTTATGAGTCCCAGATTTTGGAGAACCCATGCAGCGGATCCTCTGATTGCTAAAGGAGCTGTGAGCTTGGATTTGGCTGCATGTCAGCATGGTGCTCTTGAAACCGCTGAATCAGACTGGAGCCATCTCTGTGTCTGATACCCTACACTGGCATTGTCTGCTTATCCATTTTTCCTTTCACAAAACTCTTGCCAAATCTAACTAGGACAATTAAGAAAAGGGAATTCTAAAACATAATCCCAGTTTAGCTAAAGTGATCATGACCAAAGCCCTGACAGATACTGTTTATTTAGCTTCTGTTGTAGGCTTGTTAGTGTGTAAAACACTGTACAAGTTTTCAGAAGGGTATGTTTACATACACACCTATACACACACCTTGGGGACTGTGCATAACACTATACAAGTTTTCAAAAGCATATGTTTACATGCACACACATATATATGCATATACATAAATATGCATATATATCAAATAGTGTACATTATGTTATATAAGAATTATATCTCAAATAGGACAAGTATTATAATCACATTTTTATTCTAGAAATGTAATTAGAATAGATGTGTGTTATGAACTGGATTGCTGTCTCAATTTTTTATTTTAGTTTTATTGAAGGAACATTGCATCATATCATTCATTATATAGGTATGAAGTATGTATCATTGTACGTCTGTTTCTGTACATAATACATTAAGCTCACCACTGTTTTAATTCTTCTTTCAGTGTGCAATTGATCCCATCCCTGCAATTTGCTCAGTCACCCTCATTCATTTCTTGAAGCTCAAATCTTCGGTAATTCAAAACGAGACTATATTTGGAAGTAGGTTCTTTAATGGGGTAATTGATGTGAAACAAGAATATAAGGGCAGTCCTAAGCCAATCTGACTACAGTCCTTACAAGAAGAGTGAATTTGGACACAGAGAGAAATACTAGGGACACATATGAATGACTCTGTAAAGAGGGAGAAAGAAAGAGCCCACCTGAAAGTCTAGGAAAAAGAACTAAGGAGAAGCCATCTCTGCTTGGACTTTGATCTTGGACTTCTGGCTTCCAAAACTGTGAAGAAATGCATTTCTCTTGTATATACCACCCAGTTATGATATTTCAATATGGCAGCCTTAGCAAGCTAATCTAGTTAGCATGGCCAAAGGTAATTAAGAGGTAAAGGAGTCAAAATCCAAAACATGACATTTACTAATCTGGTTCTATTTTCCCTTCTCCAAGTACTGTGCCCTTCTCTCATCCTTGACTTACAGTCATTAACTTAAGATATTATAGAGCAAAGATTTCATCCCAACTGTGGAATATTTTAAATAGAAAGTTATATTATCAAGTATGCAGAACACATCTTTTGTTTTGTAAATAAACTTATTTTATTATACTTTTAGATTTTCAGGTAAGTGTTGAAGTTGTACAGAGTTCCCATATACCTCCCATCCATATTTCACTATTAACATTAGTATAATTTTTGTCAAAATTGATGAACCAATATTGATACAACACTTTAACAGTTGTGATGAGCATTTTGTAGAATTTGCTTTATTTAAGATTGTCTGATGCTTTCCTCATAATTAAATTGGGATAATGTGTTTGAGGAAGAAGACCACAGATATGAAAGTACCATTTTCATCAAATGATATCAAGGTGCATAATAGCAATAAGATTTATCTCTGTTAATGTTAGCCTTTAGTGACTGGCTGAGGTATTGTCATTTTTCTCTGCTATAAATTTACTTTTTCCTCCTTTTGATATCATATTCTGTGGAAAGACTTCACTATATGTAACATACACTTAAAAAGAGGGAAGTTATGCTGCACCCAACATAATTATTTACATAACTTTTTTGGATGTCTCATGTATAGGTGATTTGTCCTTCCTTCTTGCCTTCCTGCTTTAATAAATATGAACTCAGGCTTATATATTTTATACTTTAGGTCATAATCCAGTATATCTCTATTTTCTTGCTCAATTTTTCCCCAGCTTTGGCTATTAGGAGTTCGGTTCCATATATGTGTGTGATACACACACACACAAATAGATACATGCATACACATGTATATATATACACATAGGCATGTATAAATAGTTGTGTATGCATCTGCATCTATGATAAGCTACATAAGGTCATATACTGTTTCCAACTGTAATCTAGTACCATATGGATTAATATAACCTTATTCTTTGCTTCCTTGTAAACTCCCACTCGATAAACCTGGCTCCTACCATCTGTCATCCATGTAACTAATTGTTTAATTACAGTATGAATGTAATTCAGATCCCCTTAGGAACTTTATCAAATAGACCATGATGCTTATGTCCATTTACTTTTGACTTTTATCTTGCATATGCCATTTATTTTCAAAGTTACATAGGTCTGCTTCTTTTCTGTTCAGCTCTTTCAGTTAGTTTAAATAATGCACGTGTAATGTCATTGTATTATTTTGTCACAGGTTGTATTTCACCCTGGGAGACCTGAACTTCCGAATTTTTTAAATGTGCATATATTAAAATTCACTCATTTTTCTGCACAGTTCTATGGGTTTTGACAAGTGCTTTGTATCATGTGTTTAGCATTAGTGTATCATACTGAATAGTTTTACTACCTTAAAAAAGTCCCCTGAGCTTTGCCTATTAAACCCCCAGATTCTCTGAGCCCCTGGCAACCACAGATCTGTTTACCAATGCTTATCTTTTTCTGTTTCCTAGAATGTGACATAATGAAGTAAAATAGTGTGTAGTCCTTCCACTTAGTAATATGTACTTAAGATTCATCCATATTTTTGCATGGATTGATGTTTCATTCCTATAAATCACTAAGTAGCATGCTATTGTATGAATTACCCTAGTTTGTTTATCCACTCACCTAGTCCCTTCTTCACAGGGTGTTTTGATTGCTTCCAGATTTGTGTGATTATAAATAAAGCTGCTATTAACATTCATGTACAGATTCTTGTGTAGAAATAAGTTTTCAATTCAGTTGGCTAACTGCTTCGGAGTTTAATGATTGGATTATATGGTAAGATTATATTTAGCTTTGTCATAACTTTTAATTGGCTTCACCAAAATACCGACCACAGAGCTCTAAAAATTTGTAAAACAGTGTAAACATACCAGACAAAACAGTAGTGGAAAACCTAGTCTAAATACAGTCAAAGCAGAAGTACTTGAATGAATTCCAAGAATCCCATTTCAAGTCGGAATTATCTTAAAATGTGTCAGACATTTGCCTTTGGGAAATGCTACCCAAGAAGATGTAGTGTCTTTCCTTTCTTTTGGTCAAGATGGGTCCTTGTGCTTTATTCTTTGAAAATGTGTTTGTGGGTTCTATTTACCAAGTAGCCACTACCAGTGCTGCTCTGGCTACTCCTGGGCTTTGAAAGTTTCTATGAAAAAGAGAAGAGGTACACAAATGATGTTTTGTAGTCAACAACCTGCCTCTCATGGAGAACCGTCCTCCTTCAAGGCTGCAGCGAATGTCCACTGAGTTTCTGGCCCAATTCATATTGGCTTTCTTTTCTAGTAACGTCCAGCTCCCTGTTGACTGTGGATAATTAGCAGCCAATTTATACAGGCTTGATCAGAAATCAGGTAGACATTTGAGCAAATCCATTCAGTTGCTCTCATCTCCAGATGTCGGCTATGAGGACTGACAGGATGTTGAACTATCTTTCCAGTTAGCTCAACATAGAAATATGTGAACTTGGGAACCCTCAAGTTGACATCATTTTTTTCATGTTATATATTAGATGAGCAGAGAAAAGCTATACTTGATAGAAAGGGAAGAGGACGAAAGATCTACAAAGTGAGAAAATTTAGATACAGGAGATTTTTTAGTTAATTTCTGTCTCTAGTTTGATAAGCATATTGAATCTCAGACATGATATTTTCATCTCTCTACCTATGACAACTCAGAAGGGGAAGGACATATGATACAGCTGACCTTTGAACAATATAGATTTAACTGCATGGACCCACTCATTTGAGAACTTTCTTGTCAACAGACAATGTATATTTATGGAATTGATAAATAAGGTAGAGAGCTGTAAATGTATTTTCTCTTCTTATGGTTTTATTTTCTCTAGCTTACTTTATTATAAGGATACAATATATAGCATCTATAACAAAATATGTTTTAGTGAACTTTATAATATTGGTAAGGCTCTGGTCAAGAGCAAGTTATTAATAGTTATGTTTGGGAAGTCAAAAGTTATATATGGATTTTCAACTACATGAGGGTCAGGCCCCTAACCTTCTGCATTGTTCAAGGGTCAACTATATT
This sequence comes from Solenodon paradoxus, assembly GCA_004363575.1. Taxonomy (NCBI): domain Eukaryota; kingdom Metazoa; phylum Chordata; class Mammalia; order Eulipotyphla; family Solenodontidae; genus Solenodon; species Solenodon paradoxus. The sequence continues at coordinate 330,160 of RJWH01000474.1, read as the reverse complement.
TCTAAAAAACCAAAATTTCCTGAGAAATATGAAATTGCTGGTTCCTGTGTGTACCAGTGAAAAGTTATTTATTCAAAGGAATTTTGTTCTATTTGAGAAGAAATACAGAAGCATCTCTCTTCCTGGCTATATAAACAGTATATAAAAGGTAATCAATATTTATGCCCATTCTAACAGTGCAGCTTTTTCATTATGTGGACCAGAGAACAGACTATCACTCTGTGTCTTCCTTGTAAAAAAAAAAAAGAAATTGGCTCTTCAGGGCAAGGCATTGAATGGATATTAGTAATATGTACTGTATAGCTTGATGATATAATGAGTACACAGAGGATGATTCTTTTCTTTACCTGCCATCAAATTCTGCCTCTTTGAAAACAGTGAACTGATACGGTAAGTTCTTGGGAATGTTGTAGCCACAGTAGAGATGGGATGTCTCTTCTTCCAGGCTTAGGAAGGATCATGTATCACTCTGAACTAGGAGAGAAGGAGAAAATGGGAGAAGGAATATTCTCACTCTCATGAAGAAAAGGCTCTTCAAGATGTGTGCAGTGTCACTTTTCCATCCATTTATATTCAGAGATCCTATTAATGGTTGCGAGATAACCTCCAGTCTTCTGTGCTTTGTTCTTTTTAAAATTGCTGTTAAAGAAAAACTAGATGATCAAGACTGAAAACAAAGGACAAAATTCATTTCTGAGCGTGTCTATATTGTCCTTTTTTCTCACCTTGACAGAAACATCTGAATAATGATAATCACCCTAGAATTTCTTTTTTTTTTTTTTTTTGTATTGCTATTCGTCTGTAATTATGAGGGCTGCTGATATCATTAGGTGACAATGAAACAATATCAAACAATCCCCACACATTTATGTATATGTAACAAGTTACAATGTCAAAATTAAATGAAAGGAGAAGTGCCAGGATCCATCTTAAGAGCTGCTCTCACAGTGTTTCAAAGCTCCAGAAAACACTAAGTGCCTTGTGAGGACCTTTTAGGGAGACCTCACAGCAAAGTAAGCACGCCCATTGTGATGTGAATCCAACATTGTCTCCTCTGCTGGATTTAGCACTAAGGGCACTGACAGCTTAAAGGTTTTTCATGATCATAGTCAGTCCTCCTTCTTTCTGTTCAGACTTTTCTACAGTGTTGCCTTTCCTTGTTCCTCATACATATTTTAAAATTATGCATTGAAGTGTAATATCCAGATAGCAAAACACATTTAACAAATAAGAGCTCACACCCTCATCACCTAAACAGCCTTCTGTATCAACACCCAAAGCAAATATCAGAATAGGACCAGCCCTGCAGACTACCTTCTGAAGCCCTTTTCCTATCATTTGCACAAGAGAAGCCAGTAGCCTCACTTCTAAAAATACAGATACGTTTTGCCCGTTTTATACATTATACATGTATTCTCATATCCTACTTTTATTCTTTTGTGTCTGATTTCTTTCAAAACCCAGGTAAGTTTGAAATCAGTTCTACTAAGTTTGCAAGATATTTGAATGAAGATCTTGGTCTTTACATTCAGTTATGCTGGGGATTCTTCTCACCCCAAACTTTCCCTCTTTTATTTCCCATTCTGACTCTGGAAGGTGACTTTAATCTTAGAGATGTGATTTGGGGTGGCCTTTCATTATATACCTAGCTGACGGCAGCTCTGTGAAACTTTCCTGTCAAGGTAGGGTTATGTTTCAAGCCAACCACCAGCCCTCTCCCTTAGTTCTGTCAGGGCTACATCCCCCAGTGGGACATGGAAGAGGTCTCCGATCTGCTTCAAACGTCACCTTTTTCCTTACTGAAGTTTACTGTTAAAATTATATTCATCCTGAAGAAAACAAAGCACAGCTATTGTTCTTCTTCTCCCACATTATTAGTATTTCGTTTCAGCCCCCATTTCTCTGCTCTAATGTTACCATTAACTACATTTAACAAACACTTGTTGAACACCTGCATTTGTAGACAGTGAATTCACAGAGACAAAAACTGTGTTTGCAGATAGAAAGACTTCGTGGTTAAGAACTCATTCTCGGGAGTCAGCAGGCTTGTTGCAAATCCCTGCTAGTTTCCTTAGGCAGACCACTGATTCACCTTTATTCCTCTGAGAGCCACCTCCAGGATTATTGTCTAGTATCAAATATGCCATCAACTGAAATAGAACATGCCAGGTTAGAGGAAACTATTCTATTTATTTATATAGATTATCATTTATAAAGGAAACTGTATCTCACTAACATCTCTTGCCCATATATAGCAAGGTCAGATGAATATAATAGCTGGTGAATAAAATGAAATATGTACATAATACTGCATAAATAGAGTGTAAACTATAGGCAGAAAAAAGCCACAATTTCTTTATAAGGACACTATTATCTGTTGAAGGCACTTCTCTCCAAATCTGCTTATTCCTTGATGTACAAAGGGATATTGACAGATATCAAAAAGGTAGTAAACACATAGTAGCCTAAAACAGATACATTGCCTTCCATTATAATCCAGATGATTAGCAGGAGAATTAAAGGGCTGTCCATCTGTCACTATAAAATTGAAATTAATGAATAGTGATTCCTTGAATCCTTAGAGTATCCTACTGAGATGCTTTACATATTTTGGAGAGTAACATGTTATCCAAAATAAGTGTTCATGCTTTGATATAGCCACATAGGGACATAGTATATTCTGTCTTCACTGTCTCCGAGAAGCACATAGTCTGGCAGGGAGAGTAACTTGTTTTCTTGAAATCTTTCCAAGATGTGCAAGGAACATCATACCGTGATTACCTGGCTCACCCAGAGATGCCTGGAGAAATCACCTGGAACTTTGCTCCCCTAATTTTTGCACAGCAGGGTATCAATTAAAATTTCATGTTTTCTTAGAACTCTAAGGACCTATAGCATATTTCTTAAGATTTTTTGAACTAATAATTATCAAAGAGAAAGAAAGAAAAAAAAGATGGAGGGAGGGAGAAGGAGGGGGAGAGAGAGAGAGAGAGAGAGAGAGAGAGAGAGAGAGAGAGGAAAGAGAAAAGAAAAGAAGAAAAGAAAAAGCAGTAGGACAAAGTATTACCTGCTCAAAAGTCAGGTCATGTGAAAAGGACAGAGGCTGTGTTTGCATGGCTATGTGGGCTCTGCTCAGTAAAGGAAAAGGTTGATTCCTGCAATAGAAAGCATTGCAGCATTATCTCTCCATTCCTAGGCCTAAGAAATCCAGTACATATAAGCAATTTGCATCATATTTAAATAGTAAGCAGGTGGCTGAATTTAAAGGTGTGTGATAATTTTAAGTATTGGGTTGGAATTATTACAGTGCACCCAAGTAAAACACATTTGATCAGAAGATTTTTCCAAATGTGCTTAAAGTGAATTATCGCTATGTATCAGCAACGTAGAAAGGGCAGTTTTCAAGCTCCCCTCTCCCCAGCCTCAGATGCAAGAGCCCAGTGTTCTACCACATGAGAAATGGCATTTTCTTTAAACAGAAGATATCCTGATTAATTCAAAGATTTTGCCTGGCTTTTTAGACATATCTGTACCTCTTTAAATCCCTCAGAACTTCTGTTACTATAGAAGCCAATTTAAGGGGAAATTTCTTAGATAGATGGGATTCAAGGTTATACTTAGGAGCCCTTAAAAATAAAAAAAAATAAAAAAATAAATGCTCGTCTATGTCTGACTTAATGCTTCCTTGAAATGTTCATAGATAAAAGCTCAGGCTTTGAAGCCAAGAGGTTTGAATCATCTGCTCTTCTCCTAACTATTGGGTGGCCAGGGAAAAGGTATTCACCTCTATGTATCTGAGCTTCTTTTTCCTTAGAACAGGACCTAAAAAGGGAAATGATATGCAAAGATAGCAGTTCTCTGTCTGTAATGCAACATTTCAATGAATGTCAGTCTTGCCCAGATTCATCTGTATGTTACGGAGTTTTCCCTGACTTGCTTTCTTAGTGACTCTGCTGCTTCTGAATTCTCTGAGCTACATTGTACATGGATTTGAGTCTTTCTTGCAGATATTTTTTGTTTAGGATAAATATTCAGAATTAAGCTAGTAGGCGTTCAAAACATCATCAATATAATTTTTTATCTACAGATCTCCTTATCCATTGTTTCTATAGTACCACCTTATTTTTTATTATTTTTGAAAATCATCTTCCAAATAAACATATTTCTACTGTTTTCCAGACCTCCACTCTGCCTATAAGATGTGAATGAGAGATTGAAGTGCCTTTGTAAACAACTAGCATATTAAAAAACTGTTATTATCTGTTATTTGTGGCCGAGTCACTATATTGCCACTAACCTCAAGGCTTTTTACAACACACCTTGATGATCTCATAGTTTTGTGGGTCAGGATTCCGACATCAGGACTGTGAGCCCTCTGTTTTAGAATCTCATGAGGCTGCAATCCAAGTTTTGGCTAGGACTGAGGTCTTATCTGAGGTTCAGGTGGGTAAGAATCCAATTCCAGGCTCTCATGGTTGTTGGCAGTTTTCAAATCCTTGAGAGTCTGCTCCTTTGCTAACTGTGTCTGGGGACCACCCCCACTCCTTATTGCATGGTCTTTCCATCTGGAAGCTCACAAAATGGCAATTTTCCTCTTCATACAACCAGTAAGAGAGAATCTGCCATGATAGACATTTCAAGCTCATGGATGGAACACAGTCACATCCATCCAACTATCGCTTTTGCTGCATTTTACTGGCTAGAAGCAAGAACCGGGTCACAGTCATTCCTGATCTCCTCCTCTCTTGTTTTACATAAGAGTGGTATTTCTAAAACATGTTTTTGAGCATGGCGACCCTTTGCCCCTACCCATTGCCCCTACCAATGGGAGTGCCTTCCCATTGCTCTTAGAAATAACTAGGGATAGATTTGAAGAATTTTGTACTTAAGGTCACCTTCTACTTTTCAACTGCTTTATCTGCTCTCACCATGCTAACCCAAGAAACCATTATATTTCATTTTGACCTTGGTCTAGTCTCCATACTGGTCATCTGTAGGTACAACCACCCTGTTCCAATGCATCTTCTGATGCTGACGTCTTTTTCTTACTGAGCCTTTTCCATTGTTTTCCAATATAGTTCACAATTCCTGAGCTGGTTGATAATACTCTTCACAATTTAACCATGCCAACATCCACATTTATCCACATCTAATCGTAGACTGTGCTTCACAGATCTGCGTTTTGTCCTTTGTGTGTGAAGGCCACAGAGGTTGCCATATATACTGTTGATTTTACCTAGAAGCTGCTAACTCCAAAGCATCTTTCCAGTCATATATGATCATCCTTGCTGCCAAGTCTGTTAAAGACTTTGTATCGTTGTGTATCCTTCCTACAAGTTAAAATTGATTAATTAAATACCTGTTTAGTTATGTGTGCTTGACTATAAGCTCCCTACAGGTGGAATCTGAGCTTACACTGTTCATTGTTATCTTCTAGTGCTGATCCCAGGGTCAAAGATAATGCAAGTATCTCAGAATATGTGCATACTAGTAATTAAATGAAGGTCAAAGTGAAGTAATGAGCAATGTTCTTTCTAAGGATTGTAGTTGCCGGTTAGGAAAACTGTCCAAAGACCTTTCCACAATGAAGTTAGGCATCTAGGACAGCCGATGTCTTATCTGTGGCCCTGAAAGTTGAGGGGAAAGAGAGTGGGAGAGGCTCAACTCTTTACCAGGCGCAAAGACAATGTGAGAATGATGATAAGCAGTGGTTGCAACTGATAGGCCCCAAGGAATCTAGTTGTGAACTGAACTTCAAAGTCTTCCAGAAACCTAAGACATTAAAACATGAGACATTTGGGTATTGGAATCTTATCTAGATATGTATTGCCTTGTTGAGTCTCAAGGCATATGTTTCTGAAATGCAACTAATAGGGACTGTCTCTGAGGTCATATTGTGTCTTTTCAACCTTCCTTACAGAACTAGATAGATGTAGAAGTGAGGAAAATACTATGTTTGGGTGAGAAAATAAATGCTCATGGCCTCCCTCATGTTCTTGTTCTTTTCTTTTTTTAAAGACAAAGGAAGAAAGGAGAGGAGGAAGCATTCTTAAGAAAGGAAGGAAGGAGGAGGAGGAAGCACTTCAATTTTTTTGTTTGTTTGTTTACTTCCTTTTGATTGTTCTCCCTCACCCCAGACCTGAGTCACAAACTGTATTCTTGGGCTTTATATGGTCTGCACCCCAGCTGCCAGTTTAGTGCCTGAGCCGTAAGGTGTGTCCTCATTTTATTTCTTTTGATGCTGAAGTTTCTCCCTCCTACTGAAAAGAAATCTGTCTTAAATAGTACCATTATTTTCCTCGATGATTCATAAAAATGAAGTAGATTTGCTTATTGTGTTTTTATTTTTGATCATGAGAGGTAAGAGTAACTGGGAAAACTGGGGGCATCAACTTAGAGTAATCTAAGTTATTTTTGAGGACACTCATTCCTGCAGGATTTAGACAATGAAATACGATATTCACCAGATCATCTTTTATTTTTCAACAACTTTAGAAACTTTGTCAGGACATGGAGGTGAATATATTCATCTTATTCAATATAAGGGATCAAAGTCTCCAGGCAGTGACTTAGACAGCTTGTTATAAAATAAGATTCGATGCCTAAGATGAGGTGTTAAGTGGAGACGCAAATAGGGCAGCAGAGAACATGTGGATTCTGGAGGAAGAATTATGGAGCCTGGAGGCCTCTCATTAAACATGCAAATTTGGATATGTTGTTTCTTTTCTCTGCACATCCAATTTATTATCTTTAAAATGATGTTCTTGTACTGCTATTTAGAGAACTAATATGCATGCGCTAATGACATGTGAGATAATCAATAACTATGCATTCAGAAATAACAAGTAATATCACATGAATCCGTGTCTGTCTTGCATATAGTGTAGTATGTGCTCAGACAATCTACTCCAGGAACATAATCAGCAGCATCTTTGTTATTCCTACTTCTGGGGACTAACATTGCCTTTGGCAATTTCATTTGAGCTGATGTCTATCAGGGTTTTTGTTTTTTTCATTTAGAAAATGCAATATAAACAAAACCAAAGCCAGTCCTTGGAAACTGGCAGTAGAACTGAGTTTGCCAGCAGGGAAGAGGGTGGGAGGTGGGAGCAAGTGGTGATGTGTCCAGTGGGCAGTGGTGAGGACCTCTGATAATTTGGTGGTGGGCGTGGTATGTTGCCATGTAGATGATGAAGGGTGAACTTACACATACGGGTTTATGCTATGTTTTAAATCAAATTTACCTCAGTACATATTTTTAAAAGAAGAAAATATGGTTATAGCAATTGGCAAAGAGCCAATTATTTATAGCAACTATGTGGTGAGACTAGGATTTGACTTTCTCTAGTCTTACCACAAACTCTTTTATCTAACTAAAATCTGATTCTAGACATATTTGACCCTTAGTATCTGTTTTTTGTAACCAACATCCAACTGCTTTGAGATAGGAATGATCCTCCTAAAGACCAGATCCCATGTGATTGTATTGAATACCTTAAAGTGGGTGAGGAAATCCAAAGTACTTCTTCAATTTGGACATGACTTAGTCAAGGTTCTTTTTCTTTTTTCTTTTTCAAAGGAAAAGTACAGACAGGAATGAAGGCCTGTATGCAGGGAGGTAGGAAGAGAGCAGGAAGAAGAATTTTTATTTTGTTTTTTATTTCGTTGCTTATACTGATTGTTTCCCCCTGGCCCTGGGACATGAGTCCAGGGGTATGTGGCTTGTATTCCTTGGGAGGCAACTGACCTAAGCGCTACTACACAGGGCACCCCCTGGCCCAACCTCTTTTATTTAATTACATTTTTTTTTTAAAGAAAGTTACAGGCAAGAATGAAAGTGACTAGACAGAAAGGCAAGGAGAGGAGGAAGAATCACTTCATTTTTATTTGTTTATCTTGATTGTTTTCCTGGGCCCCAGGTCTTGAACCAGTGACCTTGGGATGTGTGCAGACTATGCTTGGTTAGCTAGACTAGTAAACCATGAGGATGTGCCTCAAGGAGCTTCTTGAGTCATCTTTTTCAGGGTATCCTCCCTGATAGAAAATGTAGTTCATGACTCCATTTTTTTACCCTTCACTAATAAGCAGAGAAATGAAAATAAAAATACATTTTCAAAGAGAAGTTCCAGTTTCTGCCACTACCAGGCTAGCTGGTCAGTTCTCTGAAGGCAGCACCATTGCTCTCCCATTATTGGCATGGAGTTTGAAGGAATAATTTGCATACAAGCACTAATACATGTTTGTGTTTACACCTTTTTTTTTCAACTGTGACAAAGAAAAACTTGTAATAGATTCACTCCAGTCCCCTTTTTCATTTTTAATTTACTGCTTCGGAATTGCAGGCTAATATAGTTTCCCTTTAATCCTCAAAGGAAGCAAAGTTTTCCACTATTTTATCTCTCTTGTACACATTCTCTGCCGCTCTCCCTCACACACACACACACACACACACACACACACATTCCTTCTCCCTCCATTCTCTCTTATTTCTATATGTTGCAGTGTGTGAGTATTTGTGTGTGGATTTGTGTGATATATACTGTCTAAGTTGGAGAGAAAATGCTGCTTTCTTTCCAAATCAAAAAGAAAAATGTGTAGAATCTGGAACAACAACAAAAATAGCTAGCTTGACTCACAGTCTCTCTGAAATATAAATTCTGTCCTGAAGGGAATTCTCTTTTCTATCTAGAGTAGTCCTCTCCACACACACACACACACACACACACACACACACACACACACGGAAATACGTGCAAATTCTAAAGTCTTCACAGGAACATGAGAGATCATTAATTTTGTACTATCTTGGCAAAAATGGGGGCAAGAAATTATTTATATGATGGGCTTGGATTCAAGGCAATTCAAATTCCAAAGGATTGAGTTTTAGCAAATGCCTAGGAAACCTGTCTTTTAAGAATTCCACGTTACCCCATTTACTTCCTCATGCATTTTCGGTTTCAGCCATATAGTGGCATGGGGTAGTATTGTTCTCACAGGATGTTAAAATTCTGGCTTCATGCTGGTGCTTAAATACATAGTGTTTGATTCCACTGGGGCTGTATTAACATAAGTGGTGTCTGAAAAGGAACATCACACTGGTGACAGAGAGAGAAGTTAAGATGGAAGAGAACTGACACCTCATGTGTCCAGACACTTATCACCATTCTCTGTGTGGAGTTTTTCCTATGTTGTGAACTAGTGTTGTGTATCTTTGTTACCCTGTTGGTTCTCCATGATAGCGCTAGAAAGTGGGAAAAGCACATAAGTCAATTAGACTCAGAGATTTAGTGACTTGACTTAAGTCTATCTGTTCCAGCTCTTATTAGCTGTAAGCCCCACATAGAAGCTTCCTGTGCCAAGTATGCTTTCCACATGCTTTCTTCTTAATCTAGGATAAAGCTTGGATCAGAAATAAGTGGGGAAGGGACAGCTGTAAACTGAAAGTTGAGAGTCTCTTGTTCTCAGTAGTTGCTCAGTCGACATTCATTTAAGGAAGAGACAGGAGAATGTCTTCTCGGAAAAAATGTGTGTATCAGGATTCCTGTTTTTTGTTTTTTTTTTAATCATCAGCATCTCATAGTCATTGATGCTGCTTTTGTTCCCTGAACTAGAGAGAAAGAAGCTCAGCCCCAGCAAGCAAAAGCCATTTCCCTATTAATGGGGCAAATTATGCTTAGACCTTATTTTGAAGGTTATTTGAAAATAGTCATACAAGCAAAAATGTCCAGCGTTCTTGGTGGTCATCTTTTGAAGGTCCTGAAGTGTGTGGAGCCTTGGGAAGTAGAAAGTTGATACAAGGAGCCTGAAGCCTTGTAATCTGATGTGGGAGCTAGAGAAGCAGCCATTGTCAACTACAAATCATCAGTTGTAAAGCGATCTGTGAAATTGTGTGCTTGCAAATGTATGCTTTTTCAATTGTTTTCTCAGATTTTCAGAAAATATGTAGTTTTAATGACTATGCTTGTATACATTACAATATATTAAAACTGGGGGAAAAAGTATAATTATCTTAAGAACTATATCACAAGGTATCTGTCTTTAATTTGCCATCGTAAAACAACTAACTATTTTGGTCATGACCCCCTACCGTTTGATGGAAAGATAGCATAAGTAATGGAAAGCGTTGGGTAAAAATAAAAATATCTATGGATTATATCCTGCTGGCACTAACACATATTAAAAGGCTAAAAAGCAGACTTAATTGAATGCCTAGCATCCCAGTATTGGTACTTTTTGTACAATCGTTTAACACAAAGAGGTTAAGAGAATTTTTCAGTCTACTTCTCTATAAAATTAGAAACTTCATAATTGTCTTACCTTACTCAGAAGGTTGTAAAGTTATAAAAAGAAGTGAAAGCATTATATAATGCATTGTATTAGTGGCCTTATTTTTTAGGTCATAGATACCTATGTTCACTTGGTATAATAGTACTGTTATCGTTCCCTGAATTCATTTTGGTTCTCGAATTTGAGTGAGCATCAGAAGGTTCCGGAGAGCTGGTTAAAATACAAGTTTTTAGCCGCACTCTCAGACTTTATGATTCAGTATGTCTGGAGTGAGGCCGAGAATTTGCATGTTTAACAAGTTCTCAGAAGCTAGTGTTCCTGGTCTGGTGACCACAGTCTAAGAACCACTTGCTTAGAGGTTTCTGCAGTGTCGTATTTCTCTCCTTCGAGTCCATGGGAGTATGCCAAGCCATTCTGAAAACAAAATAAGAAAGCCATGACACATCTTTCTGAGGTGTTACCAGAACATTTGTAAAGCTATTTCATATTTAAAAAAAATAATAATAATGTTGAGATATTAGGGAATGAAATGTAAAAATGATGTGATATTTTCTGGAAAAAAAAATATAAGACCACAGAGTCGTTCCAAGTTGATAACTCTACTACTGTGAAAACTGCCACCCAATAAGACTGCCTAACTTATTAGAGATTTTTCATCATTTCCACCCAACTATTCTAAAACTAAAGTCTCCACAGGGATGGTGTGGATCTCAGATTCCCAGCTTCTAACTTGATGTGTGGCAGGAAGAAAGATTCTGAAATATCGCGTGGTCTGAGGCAAGACACAGGAACCTCTTTGTGTCTGATTGTCTCAGAAAGGAAATAGGACCGGTGAGAGAACCACTTCATTGGCTTGGGAGAGATCACATTCCATGCTGGATCTGTCATTTTGATTCTAAACAATATTTGAAAGTTTTGACCCAATACAGTCAATGTTCTGAGAGCTGACTGTGTGCCTCACAACTCTCCCATTTCAGTGAATAGGCAAGTTGATGTAGCCCATTCGATGGGCAAGTTTTTGTGTAGCCTGAGTGAGGTGCCAGCAAATAAGGAGAGGGCAAAACTTCCAGCCAGCCTTCCTCAGGCTTGTTTATAAAAATGAAGAATCAACTGGACATTGGTGCTTGTCAAAATAGCTAATCCTTTCATTATTTATATAATACTGGCAACTGTATTCATCGTCTAATTCCATTAATAAAAACACACATTCAGACAAGATGCACCCTAATTAGAGAATTAGAGGTGTCCTAATGCTTGAGTCCAACAGAAAAATTACAAAATAGAGGTTTAAATACTTACAAAAGTGGAGTCAGAGCTGTCATCTTTCACAATTCTTCTATCTCTCCCGTACGCTTTTCAGTGTTTGACCCCCCCTCCCCCATCTGTCCTAAATTGTACTTGACTGCTCTTTAGAATGCAGGTGCTAATTAACTTCTTAACACTTCTCTGCACAGTCCTAAAAGCCCAGCTTTGTCGCTTCTGTACCTTCTAAGGTGTCTCTTTGAGTTGGCTGCTCAAAAGAAGTGTGCTTCCCACAGTGAGTCTGTATTACTTTTGTAATTAAAAGCTTGAAATAACATAACTTTGTAGAGGCGGTAGTCACCCCTTTGTCTTCCTAATTCACAAATAGTGCTTTTCCCCCAGGCCAGTGTGTGATGGAGATGATTCCTTGCCCCCTCCTCTGAAGTGATGCCCCTGGGGTAGGACCTAGGCTTTATCTGCATTTTAAACAGAACTTCCCATGGGATCCTGGTCTTAGAGGAGGAAGCATTTCCCCCAGAGCACAGTTCTCAAACTGGGCACACTGCTCCGTTTTCTGATACATGGCGCTGTGTTTGATAGTTTCAAAATACGTTCAGTGCATGTCTCCACATTCTGATTTTCGCTGCTGACTTGTGTCTTGTATTACTCAGGAACAATATAGCATAGCACATAGTATGCACAGTATTGTTAGTATTTACTACTAGAATGAGATTCCTCATCTGTCAATTTCGGGAATCCAAGTTAGTGACAAATATCTCAGCTGTTTATTATTATTATTATTTATTTTTTTTTTTAGTTATTATTATTGTTATTTTGGTGGAGGTGGGTGTCCAGTTAGTAATTTCTTTTCTCTTACTTTCCTTTTGTGTATCCTGTTTTATCTTCACAACAAAAAGTGTATTTTAATATTTAAATATTTACTATAGTTATAACTATCACCAATGACTGTGTAAAGGTTCTTGAATCAATAATTTTTGTTCTGGGAGATTATAGCAAAAATATTTGCTCGCTTTTTAGCTTTTTTTCTTGAGGACGGTTTTCAAAAGATGGATCACTAATTCAAGCATTTTGATTACATATCTGTCTATTATCTATCTGTCTGTCTGTCTGTCATTCATCTTTCGATCTATCACATTTTGTTTTCCTGTCACTACTAACTATTAGGGTACTTGCTAAGTATGCTACAAATATCCACATCGGAAGCACAACAATTGAATAAGGAATAAATTAAAAAACAAACATGTATTGGGTACCTCTTTTAAGAAGCTAAAAGTGATTTAAATGTAACCTTTAGGGTGGATGTGAGGGTTGCATGAGATATAAATTAAATACTGCACCAAAATGAACCCTCAATTTGATGGCAATTAACAGCATTTAATTTTTTTTTTTTAAAAAAAGGCTAATACCTTAAAGTAAAACAGTAATTAACATGGATTTTGTTTTACATGGAAGTTAAAAATGATGTGCAGCTCTTTAAAAATCTTTGTATTTCCCCCCTTTTTGCTTTTCCTTTGAAAGAGGGTCATGTGTGAAGTTTGCATTTAATGATGATCCTCATTTCTAATTATTTTCTTGGGAAATCTGAAGAGCTACTGAAAGGTAGTTTCACTTCCTGTATGAAATACTGTTTTGAAAATATTTCTCTGGAGAATTAAAAAAGAAAAAGAAAAGAAAAGCCCAGATTCCACTGTTTTTAGGCAGATCCCGGTGCTCTTCATTTCACACATTTTTACTCAAACATGTACAAAATACTTCCTGCCACATTTTTCTTTCTGCCTGGAGAACAGCTGTAAAGATATTAATTGTGCTTCCGTTATAAATGGGTCGCCAAAAGGGACAGAATGGGTTGTGTATCTCATCAGCATGCCCTGTCTGGTATAAATAATGAGACAGGAACTTGGTAAATGGGAAATTTGTGATAAAAACGAGATGTGATATGATGAAGTCCCACCAGTTCCTTCTTCTGGAGACATTGATTTTTAAGGCATTTTGCAAGACTGCTAAATCAATGATTGCCTGTCACAAAATGTTGGCTAAAAGGGCTGTATTACTGGGGTCAACTACAAATTAGCCCAAAGGGTAAACACAAAGGTAGTATAAATGTTAAGAAGAAAAAACTCACAGATATTGTAAAATATAGTTGGAAAGGCACAGCTGTTGAAAAATGTATATAATCTTTTCTTTTCCCCCCATTCCACTAAGATTCTTAAATTTGGCAGCTAGGAAGAGTTGAAAAAAGAGGAACTATAACTGCACTGAGCAAGGTATCATATTTTATCTTCCCATTATTTTTAAATCTAAGTGGGGTGTTCTTTGCTGTGTCCCCAGTTCTGTATGTGTCTTTCAAATCAGCTAATTCAGGATTTTACCTTTTGTTAGCACCTAGTCAGGTTACCATTTCTCAGCATGATGCCACAATTAAAATTTAAATAAACCTTAGGAAAATATTGATATTTCCAAATGTGTTGCACAAATAAATCAATGCACTTTCAGCTGTTTTCTAATAAAATCCAATTTTGGAAGAAGTCTTAGGCTTTAATGTGATCAGAGCATGGGGGTGGATTAAAAAAGCACACACCTACACACACACATCTATGTGCTGTTCTTCTGGCAAAGTCAATATTCTGAAGTTACAGAATGCCTTTGAAGTTGAGTTACCTGTCCTGTCACTTCTTCAGGAAAGGTTTACACATACTTCCAACCTGCTCTCTACCTTCTCCTCAGTAGCAGTCAATTCCCTTTGCATATACCACCCCTTGAACATAGCTAAGTCACTCTTTATTCAGTGATGATATCTCTTTCCTTGGCCTCTCTAAGGAGGTCATGAGCTCCTTAAAGGCCAAGGAGGACCGTGGCCTTTTTGTTTTGTTTTGTTTTCAATTGAGGTAACTTAGATTTATAAAATGATATGTTTAGATGTGTAGGTTCCCTATCAAATATATGATAGCATATCACACCCACCACCAAATTACCAGTAGTCTTCGAATAGACCCATATTTGTGTCTGATAACCTCAGAGGTAAGCACAGTTTGATGGTGGGTAGAAATTCATCAGTATCTATAGAGCATGAGAAAGAAGAACTAAGCAAAGGAGGGTACAGAGAAATAAAGACACACAGAGAAATGAAAGCACAAAATGAAGAGATGAAATATTAATTTCATCTTCCTGATAATATATCATTGAATTACTTAAAGCCGTGGTCCATGTCAGATTCATCAGAACGTCTTCGGACTAAAAGCACAATCAATCAGTCCATTTCTTTCTCCTTCACCCTCTCTTTCTCTTCTTTCCTCTTTCTACCCCCTCAGTTTGAAAAACCCTCAAGATGTTGGCAGACCCTTAATCATTTTTTTTTTTTTTTTTTTTTTTGTAAATCCAATGCCTAGTCTTTCATGTATTTTCTTATTTTTGCCAAGATTTTAATTAAGGCAAGTGGAGTTTCCAATATATTTTTTTCCTAACTCTCTCCAAGTATATGGGTACTAAGGTCTCACTTTTAGTACAGTTGATTCTATGCTATGTTCTGGTTATTTAATATGACCACATTTAAGTTTTTCATATACAAATGTGGAAGTCCCTTTCCTCTCACATATCTTTTAATATGCCCTGGGGGAAGAAAAATAGACTTTTCCTTGGCGTTCAGAAATTCCTGCATCCAGAAATAGACTGATGATAGTACCAAAGAATGGGATTAAGAATAACCGTGAATCAACTTGATAGCAAATCCAATGATTACTTTTCTCTGAGTTGAGATCTCTTTGCCAAGTCTAATTTCGTGATAATTATTTTTATGTTGACATTTGTAAGAAAATGTGTGTGAATTTCTTAGTTGTCTGGTTAGGTTGCAGATATATGGGTAGCCTTGACTATTTACTGTGAAGTGTTCAGAACTTCAAAAGTGAACTCTCTTTAAAAATGAAACAGTTATAATAGTATCTCTTCACTCACTGACTAAATACTTTAATACAATTATTTAGCTCTTTGAGTCTGCTCTTCCATCTGAAAATGGAGACAATAGTGTCAGCTTACTAGGTATGTTTGAAACGCAACAATGAATAAGGGAAGATAAAAGAATCTTCATCTGTGGAGCAGAGAGTTGAAGAAAATTAATGTTATATTACTATCCCTGTCTCAACTAGAATTTGGAGTTAGGTTCAGGTCATAGCTCTCTCTTTCAAGATTGAAATCAACTGTCTTATGATAAAAAGTAACATTTTAGTTAAAGATACTAATACCAGAATACACATGCTATAGGCTTCCATTTCAAAATAAAACAGAATATAAGGGTTGGCTTTAGGTTTGATGGAACTGAGCTTCAATGCTAGCTTTCTAAATTTGACTTGGACCCTAATAATAAGAGAGGACTCTTGGCCGTGTCTTTGTTCAGACTGTTCAATTACCATAGACTGACTATTTCTTACAGTTTTGGAGATTGGGAAGTTCAAGATCAAAGTGCCAGCGTATTCAGTGCCTGATGAGAACCTATCTCCTAGTTTGCAGATGGCCATCTTTTTGTTGTGTCTTCAGTAGTGGAAAGAAGAGGAGAGGGAGGGGTGGGAGGTGAGCTGCCTTCTTTGTCTTTTTCTATAATCCTGCTATGAGGGCTCCATTCTCATGACCTAATTTCCTCTCAAAGTTCACATCTCCTAATACTATCCCATTAGGGATTAGGAGTTCAGCCTTTGGTGGGGACCCCACAAAAATGCATCCCATAGTATTCTATGATTTTTCAGCCCCATGGGGATTAAGGAATATCCTTATGTAATGATAGGGGGACGTTCAGCAAGGGTTCGTTCAAGTTTAAGAAATTCTGTCTTCAATTATCTTCTCCAATTTAAGTAGAATTTCATTAGGTCATACTAGCAAGATGGGCTGAAAGTCCTTATTCTTATAATTTGCATGGGACTTACTTGTAACAGAAAAATCTTCAGCAAACTTTAAACTCTATCAACAGGGAAGGAGAGTCTGCCCCTCTTTTACCCTCCAACCTCACCCCTACCCCACACGCATGGGTACTGCCCTGTACTAGCAAGTGATTTTTAATACTGTTTTTAATTTTACTGAAGGCACATTGCATCATAACATACACATTTGAGGTATGTATTATCATAAATCAACATCTGTATATAGTAAGCTGATTAGCAACAGTCTTTCATCAAATAGTTGAGTACTTTTCCCCATTTGCCCATCCCCTGACCTTCCCTTCTTGTAATCACTCATTTGATTTTAGAGACTGAAATGATTTTATTGGTGGACACTTTAATGGAACCTGCCAGTCCAGTTCTCAGTCAGACCTGTCCTTACTCTGCATGACGATTAGTATTCCAGCTGCTCATTCACTCAATGATAAGCTGTCATTGATGACCAATTTTTAGACCAGGGCTCTCCCTGGTTAGTTAATCGTAGCTGTGACTACATCCTTCCTGCAAAATTATGAGGCCTAAATTGCCTCTAGTGTATCACCCATGGAACTTACTATCTTTGCTCTTCTTCTTAGTCCCTGGATGGGATTTGACTCAGAAAATACCCTTTTCATCTTTTAAGCCACCCATTCCCCTCAAAAAGAAAGTCTTCAATCTATTATTTCTTCCATAGGAAATTTTCATGAGCTTAAATTAGGGTTTGATCTCATACCAATTTTTTTTTTCAGAGTCACAAAATTGGGCCCATTTTCAGGGAGACAAGATCATGACGATTCTTCTTAGAAGAATAGATTCCTTACTCTCTCTTCTCTGATGAATTTCAAATATGAAAACAAGACAAAGAAATAGAAACACAAAATTCAAAATATCAATGGACTTACATGTTGCGTTCATTTCTGATATGACTTTCCAATGAAAATAACTTCGTTCATTCGTACATTTATTTAACAAATATTTATATGTCAGTCCCTTTCTGAGGTGCCAGAGAGAAAAGTTAACAATCGTGAGCCATGTTCTCTGCACTTGCAGATGTAAAATTCAGAAATTGTCATATTATTTGTGAGGTGGACAAAAGCCTATTTGGGAACCTCTATATCAGATTTTGAATGCAGAGCTTCTCTTTGCCTACGGGGATGGGCATAACCATAACAGGTGTGCAAGACTAAGTGAATAAATATGTTTTGCCAAGAGCTGATCTTAGCACTCCTGCAGTTAGAACAAGGTAGAGCTATGCTTATGATGTGAACAAAGGACGGGGTCAGTTCCTGAGAAGTGGGTGAGTCTTGGAGAGGAGGATCCCTCTGGGGAAATTGAGAGATTAGCAAAGAATGTTGTTTTCAGGAAGCTTTCTGTCTGAAAGAAAAAAAAAAAGTATGCATTGCAATTTATATATAAAATAAAAAGTACCCCTGGAGATAGTCAAAGAGAGTTATTTCTAGAGTTCGGAAGAGGGAATCATTCAGCTTGGAAATCAACTAATCTGAATCTGGGTCTGCACGAGTTAGGTGGACATGGTGGGGAATCAGAGGCATATACTTGCTTGAGCAGGGTTATAGCTGAAAAATGTTGGGGAAGATTAGAGAACTCCCGGCGGTTTAAGTAAAAAATCTATTCAAAACCTTTTTCTAACCTCCCATTCTGTTAAAATAAGCTCCCAAAGATTAACCTCATTCCTGGGGGGTCTTGGGGGGAGGGGAATCTTCCTGATTTACAACCCAGCCTCTGACCTTTGACCCAGACTGTCATTCTTCTTCAATCAAATGCCCTTGCTTCATCTCCATATCTGTGTCCCCCAGAAACCTTGTTCTAGCTGTTCAGCTGCCCCTCCTGTGTGATTCAGTACTTCTTTTTTTCACCTACGGCACTTTAACACATCATTTAGTAGTTAATTGTTTAATTTTCTGCCTTCCCACTAGTCTGCACTTTACAAAAGCAAGACTCCTCTGACTGTGCCGTTTCTCAGGCGTCTAAAAGAAGACTTGACACATAGCAGGAATTCAATAAAAAGGAATTGAAATAATGAAGGGTCCAAATAGGAGCTAAGTTCAACTCCCCTCCGCTTTCCCTGCATCGTGGATGGCTTGTGTGAAATGGCATATTTGGGGTGAGTTAGTGAATACTTATTTTTTAAGTCTCCTTGGAGCCATGGCTGTGAAATGATTGCCCAATTAAACCAGTTTTGTCTAAGACTTTCCCTTCCCAATAGCTCAATAGCTCAGTGACTTTTCACTTTGCCAGGTTTGAAATTTGATAGGGGAATTTTGTTCATTTTCGTCTTCCACATTTGTGGGAAAAAACTGGGTGATGAATGTGTGAATTAACTTGATTGGGGTAAGCATTTCACACTACCTACATGCATCAAAGCATTACATTGTGTACCAATTTAAATCTATTACTTTTCTTCTCTCAAGTGTCCCTCAATAAAGCTGGAAAAAAAGAAGTGAAGGCAGTCACAACCACATTATTGCCATTTTTAAAAGTTCTTGATTTTTAACTAGAGAATTAAGTTTATTCTAAAGAATAAAAAAGATGAACCATCACAACAGTGGTTATATTATTTTCCTTATACATTTTGGTCTCAACTTCATACATCGTCAAGCATGAAGTAGCTTGCGCGGGGCTGCCCTGGGTACCACTCCGTACTCCCTCACCCAGGGAACATTGAATGAATGCTGCAGTGTGGGGCTTTGGAAGAAGAAAATGATGTGCTCGTATTCCCATTTGTTTTAGATTAGGGAACTGAGTCACAAAGATATATAACATATGCATGTACATTATACACACACAAATGTGCATACTAGAGATAAATGTAAGGCAGTTTTGCAGTTTGTTGGAATAAAACAAGACCATGTGAAAACATTGCTGAAATAAACTTCAAACACCATTGGGAGAGAACTCTGATCCTGCTGCACCATTTTTATCCTCCATGTCTCCCTCGAAACCCGGCACAGAGTACAAACTATGCAGATGGGCTTTGTGTGAGTGAATGAATGAGTTCCCAGAATAAAATGGATGAAACTTCCACCTACTGCAATCCAGACACGGTGTAGGAGGCACCTGCCGTGCCATTGGTAGCATAATTTTGCAAGGTCAAGATGGAAATAGCTGCCAGTCTAAAGCATAAATGATGCTAGTTTAGTTCTTAAGCATTTATAGGATTTCATTCCATAGGTAAGGGATTAGCAAAGACTTGAATGCTGGGAATAGGCAGCCCACAAAAAGAAAATGTATGTTGTTTTTTTTTCCTGTTGTATTATAAAAGAGCCACTCCAAGTCTGAAAGAGTTTATTTATGCACATGGAACTGTAAAACAGACAGCTTATTAGTTTTCACAACCAGGCTTCCAATCGTCCTCATTATCTGTTTGCAAAAGCAGTGGGTAGACCAACATCCTGGCATTGTCTGTGAGTGATGCAGGAGCTACTTTTCTCCCGTGCATAGTAAACCTAGCTAAGATTTTACAGTCACACGTTTTCATCTGTCATCTCTTTCACAGAAGCACAATACAGGTGTTCTCTGGAAGGATGCATGGTGAATGGAAGACATCTGTGTGCTCAAATGCATTTTCTGAAGAGTTTAATTGTTCCAGAAAGTTCTCAGGCTCATTTTAAAAACCCTATGTTAAGTGGGTAGGGGTGTTTCATTAAGTTGCCAACCTGCTTATACCTCTCCATGCTCCAGAATAAAATATGGAAACTGAATTTTATTTCCCCAGTTTATATCCCAAATCATAGAGCCAGAGAAATGACAGGATACTGTCCATCCGCCTGACTGCCATTCAGAATCTGTCCCTGTTCCCATAATAAATTCAATTTGGAGCCTGTAGAATGCGGCAGCAGCATTTCACTACAGGCTGAGCTGGCAGTGAGGAGAACACCCAGGGAGCGACGGTTAGGCTTTTGCAAAGAAAAAGCGAGAAAACAAAGTGATCGTTGAGGATTTCATGGTGTGATATACGTCTTAAAAGAGGTTTCTGAAGTTAAAGGGCATGCACATATGGCCTTGCTTCCTATTCAGTTGTTTTTATAAATTGCAAGATTGATCACCAACCAAAGAGAAGGGTTTGGCTTTCTGTTATTACCCGGACATAACTTTACTAGTTGATCAAAAGTTGTTCAGAGCAGAAGTTCCTGGAATCGCATCTTCCTGCTTACAGTTGAACAGTTAGATGATACAGTTTATGATTTATATTCCTCAGAACTTGATTGGGTAAGAATTCTCTATATATAGGGTTAAGGAAAAAAAAAAGCGACTCATTTTTACTGATCCATGTTGAATCCCCCTCATCCCACAAAGATCCCCTGAGGCATCCGTTGGAGGTTTGGTTTTTTGGCAGTGTGTCTTCTATAATTAAATAGCACAAGAGAAAAATACTGGTCGGATTTAGGCCATCTTTCCCACTAGGGGAATCCACTTGAGTCCCTTCAAGAGAAATGATGTTGAAGACTGTGGTCTCAGAGAGATGGCAAAGAAAAACTCTCAGCTGCCTACTTTTGCTTCTCAGTCTTTTTGCCTTAAGCACACTTGGTCTGTGCTCTGTCGTAATTGAGAGGAAGAAATCACGACAAACACATAAAAAACCTCTGGAAGCACCTACCAGTCATGTGCAGAGGTATTCCACTACATTGTTCCATAAGCTTAACAAGACTGGATTCGGTGCAACACATTTGAAACATCCACAGCCGGTTGCTGCAACTTCTAGTAAGTGATCATTTAAACGTCAACCAGTGACGGAAGTCTTAGGAAATGATGGCTTTGCTATTTAGCAACAGCTCCAAAGCGTTGTCATGGCAATACCGTACTCCAGTCCCTTCTGTATTGCATAGGACTTAGGGGAATTAATAAGGAGGAAGAGTTGAGAATGGGTTGAGGGTTTAGCTTTTTTGCCTTTTTTTTTTTTTAAATAATGGAGACAGTTGCATCATTGCTGTGACTGCCTAGGTCTGTGATCTCTGGAATGTGTGGATACTTAAGTCAAACGTTTTTCAGTGAGAATGCCAGACTCTGTCTGTGGATTGTACATACTGATATACTCGAATCCTAGTAGCTAGAAGATCAGATCAGAAGTTTGAAGATGATAGTAGGAAGCTAGGAATGCATGCCTTTCAGCATTTGAAAGGTTCCACTGCTTTATTTTCCCACCTGTGATTGGAATGCTTATTCTCTGAAAATGTATTGCAAATGACTCTTTGCAAATGGGCTTTGTGTTCTTCTCATCATGAGTTTTTAGCTTTTCCAGTGTGCACATTTTTACACTGTACCAAACCTTTGTTTTCCTGCTCAGGGTATCAGCACCAGCATATTTCTTTCTGAATAATGTGCAGAATTGGTGTGCTGACTTGCTCATAAAAAAGTATAGCCTTGCTAACAGAGCTGCTCTACCTAAACCCCAACATCTTATTTTCCCGAAGGCCTTTCATCTTAGTTCGTCAGCAAACTGGAACCTCTAACCTGACAGTGTAAAATTTGGGGTGGTTAATTTTGCTGGGAGTGTTTGCTGCCATTCTGAGGCGGGGTTGGCGGGGCATGGGCCCTGCAGCCAAGGGGAGGAAGCTTTCAGGTGTGGCAAGAGGGAAGCAATACCAGGATCTTGCTGTTAATTAAACCCCCAGCAGCATATTGGCAAATATCTCTTCTCCAAGAAGCAAAATGCTGAAAAATGGGTTGATTACAGGCGGAATTCACCTTGGAATTGACATGTTCGTACTTGACTTGATTTTGGCAGGAGGAATTGTGGTGACAGGGATCATTTTTGTTGACAACAGCTGGAACGACAACAGCTATATTATTATAATTAGGATCAGCATCAAGTTGGACTATAATAGGGGCTTTCTTGGAGAAATGGCACAGTGTCAAATTTATAGTCACTAGCTAAATGAGTTTCTTGTATCCTCGACAAAAGGACAAAAACAGTTCCAAATGAAAACACAAACAGAGAATCCTGTTGTTATAGTTCCTGGGTATTACTCAGGGTCCTATTTATCACACACCAACACTTGCCTCTTTGAAGAAACATTATCCTGCAAGGTTTACACTTTTCAATTTGCCTCCATGGTCTGCATTCTGCATGCATTTCCATGGAGAAACCTACACCGCAGCTTGACTAGAAATCTTTTCTGTTGCAAGATTAACCGCAAAGCATCCATTTTTCCCCCTCTGGGTAATCACTTGACAAATGCATCCACAAAACCTCCACACACATCCATTCCCGTATACACGTGCATCAACAGTCTTGACTCACTATTAGAAGAAATATCATCCTTGGCGAGAGTAGTGCTGCATTTTCATTTCCAGATGTCTAAAGTTGAAGGATGTGGATTTCCTGGGAAGCCAGATATCAGACAGAAATATCCTGGGTGAGGATGTGGGTAAAGTTTGGCTTCATTCTGTTGTCATCTCTAGTCCAGTAGTTCATGTTAGCAAGTGTGTGTTGTCTGCGTGGACCTGGGAAGATATGGCATGTACTTGAATGCATCTATTAAAACACCTTGGAAAAACTTGCACTGATGTTGTGCCTAGCGCCGGGTCTTGTGCTTACTACATTCAAACACATTTTAGTTTTGAGTCCACACCAGTTTTATGCCTCAGAGGAAACTGACTTGAAATGGATTGGATGGGAGAATGCGGGATTATATATTTTCTTGTGTAAATGACTTTCTAAGTAAGGACATGAATGCATTGTAACATCTGGGATGTCTTTTTTGCATTTCTTCCCCTCAAATTTAAGGAACTATACTGACATTAAAATCATTAAATAAACTCATTCTGGTTATAAACTATAACCTCCACCATCAGTTAAAATTGTAGTACATTTGTCTTTCATTCAGTCATTCATGCACACACATAATGTACAAATGCACAAAAGTTACAGTTCTCAGAAATATCAAGTGTAATAAGTAATCTATACTCTTACATAAATTATTACATTTAATTATCCCAACCAGCCTAAGATGTAACAATTACTTTCACCTTTTTGTACATGAAAGGACTGAAGTTCAAAAAATTTTGTTACTTGGCCAAGGATTCAGAACTAATCAAAGTTAGGATTGGCATAAAAAGCAAGTGCTCTCTGATTCAAGATAGTTTGAATCCAAATTTATCTTCTTAGCCACTTTTCTATACTTGATATTATCTATTAAGTAACTTAAAAATATTTGAGGTTCACAGATGAAAATCATCACCTATGCATAGTGAAAAAACCTGAAGCATGGAGCATGTAAATTATGAAATTCTGACCCCTTTCTCCTGCCTCAATGCTTTGAAATGTGATGGGTTGTCTCTCAGAGTAAGATAACATCTAGTGGAAGTCTTGCCAACTTCTATTTAGTGAGAAATAATCTCTGTGATTCCTATGCAATAGGACTGCTTCAAAAACTTATTTATAAACAAATCTATGTAAGAGTTCTTCAGCTCAATCACAATATAAATTAATGCTTCTATGGAAAAGAGTTGAATTAAGTGTCTGGTGCCCACTATAATCATTCCGAACTATGGCTTTGCATTCGAATTGCCCAAGAATATGTTTAAAAACACTCCACCACCAGTCCCATAATGCTATTCCAATAGACCTGAAAATGGATACTGGGACCTAAATATTCTTCCAAGGTAACCTCTAATGTGTAAGCTTACTGTGTAAGCTGTGCACAGCTTGGCGTGTAGTCATTTCTGTGCTAGGCACCCCTCCCCCACAACATATATATTATTTTGTTTAACCATTGTAATAACTCTCATATATATTGTGGTTCTGAACTGTGAGGCTAAGACAGGTTGAATGATTTGCCCAGAGACAGAACTGTTTCAGAATAGGTGTGAGCTATTCCATCTGCGAAACTATTACCATCACCCTGCTTGACCCAGACACACCCAATCCATATGCATAAACAGTGAGTATGTTGTTCAGAAACTCTTGAAATTATTTTTTTTCTCTATGAAAGCATTTCTTAATTTGAATCACCCAGTGGAAGGTAATTTTGGTGATGATAGGAAATTTTTTTTATTATTTGTTCACTTCTTTTTCCCAGTGCTGAGGAAATGACTAGAACTGTGTACACATTAACTGAATGTTAGACTGAATATCTATCTTGTCTTTATTTTTTGGATAATGCGTTATTTCATAATGGATGGAAGGTACTTCTCTTAAAAACAATGAAAGAAAATTACACGAGACAACAAAACAAAATAAAAACTGCTGTATGATCTTTAGATGAAAGAATTCACCCTTTATCATCAGGCTTCGAACCCTCTCAGTTCTTTCAATGACTCTCGAGTCTTTTACTTGTCATTCATTCTTTTTTTTTTTTTTTTTTTTGGTTAGCATTTTTAAATTAACTTTAGACTTAAAAAAAAGTTGCAAGCAATAGTCACTCGCTATAATACATAAGCTTAGTGCAGGGATCAGAATAAGAAAATGAGTAATGATAACCAGTTGTATTAGTGTTGTATTAGGGTTAAGGACTACTGCTGAAACCTCAGAACTTGTCTGATCTCCTGTCCGACATCTCTACCTTCAATGAATTTTGGGAAAACTAACCCACAGAGAAGCCACAACATACAGTTGTTCTCTAACTGAACTATCTTCTCTATTTCCCACCGGATAAATAAAGCCAACCTTCCTTTCTTAACTGTGAATTAATTGCCCACCCCCCACTACCCCGTATTTGGTTCTCAGTTTGCATCTCCAACACTAATTTGGATATCTAACTTTTTCTTTTCTTTCTTAATACAATTCATCAAATGAAGAAATATAGGTGAAAACAAAACAGTCAAAATTACATCACCGAAAACAACCCCTGATTAATATTTTAGATTTAAAAATTTTTTTTTCATTTTTTTAATGTAATTTGTTCTACACATTAAACAACTATGCATAGTTTTCCCAGTCCTCAGAGATATGTCAGCACACCCTGCCCTCCACCAAATCACCACGTGCTCTTCACCGATGCTCTGACTTTTTCAATCATCTCTCCTCCTGTTATCTCTCGATTGCTCTCACCTGGAGGGTTTCTCATCCAATTCGTCTCCATCCCACACAGTATTCACATAACTGTAAATATTGGACTTTCACATGCTCATTTTCATCACCTAGATGTTGAGCTACTTTTGAGTCTTACTTTGTTTTTATATTGTTCCCAATGTCTAGTGGAATATATAGCACTACTAACAGTCAGAGCGTTTTTTTTCCCCGAACTGTAGATTTTGTAGAACCTGAGTCATTGCTCTCAGTAAAAAAATGCCAGTCTTACAGGTCTATCAACTGTTCAACAAATATCATTGCTATATTTTCCTGCATAGTGATCATAATTCAAAACACTTCCAAAAGATCAGCGAGTTCTTGTAAAACTCCACATAATTCCAAGAAGCACAGAGGTATGCTGTTCAAATCTACCCCCATACCTTTCACATTTGAAATACTTTGCTCCCAGCTTCAGGGAGTGTTAATGGACAGTGCAGGACAGATGATGGCTAGACAGCTGAGAGCTGCCTGGTCCAAGGCCACGGCTCCATTCTCCGGGGCCAAGTTGGGGTGGGGTTCCACTGACTAGTCAGTGCTGAAGCTGGGGTGTAAAGGCCTGGCTTAATTTCCTCAATGACCATCCCACTTTAGAGCCCCCTGCGGAGTTTACTCAGAATTTTGTTGTGACTGCTTCACAGCCCAAGTGCTTCTTGGCCAGTTCTTGTCCTGTTGATTTCACCTTAGATATTGAAAATGTGTCACAGCTATATCGGTGACATCTACCTACTGTTCCTCGCTAAATCATCAGATAATTTATTCCTTCGCTCAGTCATTCAATTAACAAATTATGAATATTATTAGATCTCCAACACATAGGAATGGATGAGAAAGACCTGTCACTCACAGAACATGATGCTTGTAACCACACCAGACTTCTCCAATTTCTGTGCAGTTTCAGCAATTCGCAGAATGTCCACAGTCTCTCACAATACTTTGCCTTTTGATATGCTTTACATAGTGCTTGCAATTCCTTCCCTGCCCTTCTCCTGGTTTTAACTTGTCTTTCCTGGTTTCTATGTCTCTTTCGTACTTTTATGCAAACTTCATGCATGTCAGAAAGCTGTTGCTGACCACCCTGTGTTTGCCAGAGTAAGTAGAGGTTACAAGCTTAGTTCTATTTAATTCAGCTGATTTTCTAAATATATAGTTTAGTCCCTTCTCTTCTCCTCCACCATCAAATGGTACACTTATTGACTGCAGATTTACTGTATATATTTCACATTAGGCAAGCTCTCTATGCTCAGTTACTGTATGAATAGATAAAAAATAGAAAATTATTCTGAAAAAAGCATTTGATTGTATTATCCACATTACCTAAAGATGCTGATTAATCAGTGGTTCCAACCTAAATTTATATTCTGAGGAATTAAATAAAATGTAATAAAGTATTCCTTGATACTTTTGTGTAACTTTTTTTAAGCAACCAATTTTTTTTTCCCTAGAGACATTTAGTTGTGTTAAAAAGCATAAATGCTCCATGTTATATCACATTATTAACCTTATGTTTCATATTCCTTTGATATGTCTCCTTTGCATATTCTCCAAGCCCACATGAATCCGATAGGTATCTTTCAAATGAAAACTACAAAGGAATCTTAAACAATGCCGATTTTAAAAGGGCTTTCCTTCTCTAGTATTCCAACCTAGCTGTACTCTTTCTTTTAAAAGACACAGATACTGTTGAAATGATGATGGAGTCGTTTATCTCCATATTTTAAAAAAAGATTTCTTTTCCTTCTTATTTCCACACATGAATTTCTGTATGATATGCTTGGCAAAATTTAGCTCTTGGCAAAGGATAATGTGTTAATTATTCTCTCTCTCTCTCTCTCTCTCTCTCTCTCTCTCTCTCTCTCTCTCTCTCTCTC
>RJWH01000474.1:254564-302707 GCA_004363575.1 Solenodon paradoxus | reverse complement strand
TTTGTGGCCTAAATTTTGAATTCTATTTACCATGTTATTGCTTCAGGGAAACACTTTTCTTGGGATTTGGATTATGAAATGTTATGGTTAAGTACTTCACTGCCTGTATCAATAATATTTGAATGTGTTATTTCTCTGCAATGCGAGGTACATGGCAAGACCAACCATCATTTTGATACTGATTAAAACAAATTGCAGATTCTTTGTAGAATATCACCTATTTAACAGATGGCCTGGCACCATTTTTCATCTTAGGGGAAGAATGTGCTTATATATCAGGCAGACTTAAATATCGGATTTGAGAATAAATTCAGTTACTTATTGGCTTTGTGATGCTTGGAAGTAACATTTATATATCTCTGCAAGTTTCAACTCCCACGTCTGTACAGTGGGTATGGAATCTACCTCCTAATGTTATGATGGAGAGCAGATGGAGCAATAAATATCACACAAACATGCTTGACATATGGTAACCATTCAAGATGTGGGTATCATTGCATTTGCTATTAGAATCTTCATTTGTAGAACAGGATACTGAGCTCTTCCCCTAGAGTTCTTCATGAAGATATTATTATTGTCAAGATTAAACCAAGCCAAGATAGTGAATCTTGTAGTACAGATTTTAGAAATCATGAAAATAAGTCACAAAAAAAATAAAGCATGTTCTACTGATTTGGGGTAAAAAACGTAAAACAACAATTTTTATAAGTGAAGGTCTGTGTTATTTCATTTTAGCAATATATCAAAAATATATGATTTGGGAAGTCATTTTATAATCCCGTTGGGGTACATTTAAAAATCATTGGGACTAGTACTCATCTTTTGTTTATGTTTTTCTTCTGGACTTGGTGGTTTGATCTGCAAATTTTCCAAATAGTAAAATTCAACTTATGGGTATATACACATATAATACCATTTCTTTCATTCATGAGTTTTCAGCATTATTGAGATAAATTTCCATGTCTTACCATTAAGTCAATTATTAATTAAATTAAAAATTTAAAGACTCTCTTTGCTTTTTTTTTTATTCAAAGGGTAAAATCCTCATGCATTTATAAGTGAGAAAAAGTACATTTATACATAAATAGGTCATGTCTTAAAATTGAATTTAGATTTGGAAACAGGAAAGAACTTTTAAAATATGTTAATTAGGGGCATAATTATATTCTTCCTCAGTAAAGAGGACGTCTGTTATAAACTTCATCTCATTTGGGATTCTTGATGACCTCATCCTGATCAAGTGGCAGAGAAGATAGTCAGTTTGGGATTTTAAAAGAAAATAAAGCCAAGAGAGGTCCTAAAATTTGGTCAAAATCATAGTGACTGAATTGGTAGCAGAACTGAGACTTGCACCCAGGTCAGATATCTTTGAACTTTACTTTTTATAGGAAATAATTATGGTCCTTGGGCTTCTATAATACAGAAATGTGTTGATTGCATAAGTAGACTTGAATACTCCTGGTTCTCTGGTTAATACTTGTATCTTTTTGTTCATCTTTCCCAGTGTAATATAAATATTAATCCAGCAAATATCCATTTAGCATTCAATACATGGCAGGCAGTGAATTAAATATAAGGGAAAATAATTCACAAAGGGTAATCCTAATTTACAAGTATCTCATAATCCATTTGGAAGATAATTCATTTTTTTCTACATAAATACAACGAAGCATGGTGATGCCATTTAAATAGTTTCTATCATAAGAAAAAAATTACCATGAAGCATAGATCACAAAAAGCTCCTACTGCATCAGAAGATTTGGGCAATTTCAAGTCTCATTGACATATTTTGCCATTTGCTTAATTAACTATGACATTTAATATTTACATTTTTACCTGGCATGATGAATATGTAGCTCAACACATATTCATTTTAGCTTTATCAGTTCCAGTTTGACAGATACAAAGTTACTGGATTTATATTTTGGCAAGTTTATACTGGCGCAATTGTGGAAAATGTAATAGAGAAAATGATATTTGAATATATAGAGTAGTTGCTAAATAAACATTGGCTGAGTGAAGTTGAGGTTTTTACTAAAGCAGACACAATGCAGAAGGAAATAGAGGCTAAATTCAGTAATCAATAGAGTCAGTTTATGTTCTTCAGCTGAAAAATAAATATGTGTGAGCAAAATGTAAACATTCTCATGTAAATGTCTGTGTAATTACACTCAAATGTGTTCAGATGAAAGCAGAGTATTAGTTGCTCCCCTAGAATCTAAATTTGACCCTATTTCTTAGGCGTTTTCTTTCTTTTAAATAAGTCTTTTTGAGACTGGTATGAATGTATCAGTGTGTGTGTGTGTGTGTGCGTGTGTGTGTGCTAAAGAATTATGTGCTATGTAGAAACCAATGACTGTTTTGTACTAGAAAAATATAGAAAAAATGCACAAAGACCACTGAGCATTTGGATCTTTTTATTTTGTAAGCAAATGGAAGTAAATACTGTTTCGGGTGACCAAACATGTGTAGCAGCTGTGTCCCCTGGGAAAACGACATTGAGACAGAGTTAGCTTATTGGGGGTTAATAACTGTGAAAGATAAAAGGAGGGTCTTCGTCAGCTATGGCTGTATAAAAAAATGCCGTAAACTGGGTGACTTATGCAAAACAAACTTATTTCTCACAGTCTGGAGGCTGAAAGTCTGAGATAGGGGTGCCAGTGTGGTCCAGTGCTCATGAGGGTCCTCTTGAGTTATAAATTGCAGACATCTCATATCCTCACATGGTGTAAAGAACATAAGCTAGTTCCGTGGCATTTATTTATTTATATGTTATTTGTTATTTTTATACATTTTATTGAAGGAACATTGTATCATTTCATTATCTAGGTTTAAGGTATGCATCAGCATAAATCAACATCATATGTAATACACTGAGTTTACACCACCAAGTCCAAGTCTCTCCTTTTTATATGGTTACTAATACTATTTATAAGGGTTTTTACCCTCATGATATAATTACTTCTCAAAGCCCCCACCTCCAAATATCGTCACATTGGTTATTAGCATTCAACACATGAATTTTGGGGGTAATACCCAAACATTTAGTCCATAACGAGCATGAGAAAGGGATTAGGTAGGGAAGTCCTTCAAACTGTCACACAGATTCTGATATCCATGCAAGGTAAGAGGAGGAAAACTGGGATTAGACAATTTGACAGCATCCTGGCCAAATTCATAGGAGTCCTTAGAGCAAAGATTTCTCTTAAAAGGAGTCCCATATTGTACATAAGTGGTAAAGCCTTAATGAAACTCAACATGCTTCATCATTGACTCAGATGTGTCTTGGAAAAGTAGGGAGTCTACTTGAATCCTAAAACAGTCCTGAAGATGCTTGAGCTGGAGTGTTATCTCACTGCATTTGTAGTCAGATTCTTTCTTAAAGAAAAATGAAAGCGGTGGACCTCCTGAACAGTCACAATGTGTAGTAAAAACAGAAGAGAAAACAACTTTTTACCCCAAGAAGTCAATGAATGTGAAATCAGTGGGATTGTCGTGTTTGATGAGAGACTTAGTCAAAAGCTAGGAGGAGAAGTGTTAAGAAATAAATTTATTGAAAAAATTGGAAGGCAATGTGTCAAAAACATTAAGAATGGCCTCTAGTTTTAACCCAGAAATTTAAATGACAGCAAAATAAAGAAAATGTGGGGCATGAGCTGAGCTAAATGCCTCTCATAGAGTGTCTCACAAGTGGCCTCTCCCTGACTTCAGGAAGTAACACAGCATTGCTGAGTTAGGAAATATTAACTCATTACCAAACTCATTATCATCAAAGTAGCATCACCTCCCAGTTCTTTCTTTTTATTTTTCAAAGAGCCAGCATAGTAAAATTTGTATTTTGATAATATATTTAAAAATTGGTATCTGTTTATCTTCTTTTTTTTGGTAACAGTATTTGGCTTACAATTAAGTCAAGAGATACAAAGATGTCACATATATCCCTTGTCCCCATACATGCATGGCCTCCACCCTTATCAGAATAACTCACCAGAGTGAGTACAAACCTATATTGACATATAATAACTACCTCACATTCGTAACTTACTTTGATTTCTTCTTGGTGGTGTACATCATGTAAGTTTAAGCATATGAATATTAACATGTTCATCATTACACTTTAGAAAGTACTTTTACTGCCCTAAAAATCCTCTGTGCTCTATTCATTTCTCCCATCCATAAACCTCTGACAACCACCGACATTATTTCTATAGTTTTTCTTTTTCCACAAGCTTATATAGTAGGAATATTAGAGTATATAGCCTTTTCAGATTGCCTTCTTTCACTTAGCAATATGCAACTAAGTTTCTTCCATATCCCTTTATATCTTGATACCTCATTTTTTTTTTAAGTGCTAAATAGTATTCCCTTGTCTGGATATGTCATCCAACTACTGAAGGACATATTGGTTGCTTCCAAGTTTGAATATTATCAGTAAAGCTGCTATGAACACCCGGGTACAAGTTTTTTATAGAACTAAGTTTTCAATTCCTTTGGGTATATACCAAGGAACATTAATGCTGAATTGTATGGTCGGAATATGAATGCGTACATATATGTACTAATATCTGTCTGTATCTATATATAGATATAGATATGTACACACGCTATATTCTGAAGTGTCACTACCGTTTTCCATTACCACCAGCAATGAATGAAAGTTCCAATTGCTTACATCCTTATCAATTTTAGATACTGTCTGTGTTCTGGATATTGGCTTTGCTAATAATCCTTTGTGGCATTTCAATTTTCAATTTATATTTTTGATGATGTTATGTGGAACATATTTTTGTAATTTTTTGTCATTTGTATATATTCTTTGGTGAGGTATCTATTAAAGTCCTTGACACTTTTTTCAGTAAGATTATTTTCATATTGAGTTTGAAGAGTTCTTTGTATAATTTGAAAACAGTCTTATAGGATATGATTTTGAAAATATTTGCTCTTTGTTTGTAGCTTGTTTTCTAATTCAGTGAAATGCATTATCTTTTTATAGAACAGGAAACTTTTATTTTTTTATCAGCTTATCAATTCTTTGCCTCTTGTGTTATAAATAAAATGTTAACACCCAACCCACAAGTATCTAGATTTTCTTCTATATTCTAAGATTTTAATAGTTTTATGTTTTTACGTGTTGGTCTTTGATTCCTTTATTTGAGTTAACATTTATTAAGAATGTTAAGATTTTTATTTAGATTCTTTTTTTTTTTTTGCATCTGGATGTCTGGTTGACAATTTCAGCACCATTTGTTAGAGATTATTATTTTTCCATTGCACTGCCTTTCTCCTTTGTCAACAGTCAGTTGACCATATGTATGGGACTCTACAGACTCTTTATTCTGTTTTACTGATAAAAATTGTCTATTTTTAACCAGTACTACATTGTCCTGATTACTGTAAATTTTATAGTAAGTCTTGAAGCTTTAGTTCTATAAATTTTCTTTTCTCCTTCAACATTGTGTTGGCTATTCTGGATATTTTGCCTCTCCATGTAATTTTAGAGTCGGTTTTTCTTTGTTCATAAAATAACTTGCTGGTGTTTTTAACTGGGATGGCATTGAGTCTATAGATTAAGTTGTAAAGAACTACAGTATTGAATCTTCTTATCCATGGACATGGGATACCTCGCCACTTCCTTAATTCTTTGATTTCCATTTTTTGTGTACTAATGTAAAGGGTATTGTACTTTTAATTTCAGATACTTTGCTGTTATATAGGAAGGCAATTGGTATTATATTCTGTAGTTTTGCTATAATCGTTTATTCATTCTGGGA
Organism: Solenodon paradoxus; assembly: GCA_004363575.1. Lineage (NCBI taxonomy): Eukaryota > Metazoa > Chordata > Mammalia > Eulipotyphla > Solenodontidae > Solenodon > Solenodon paradoxus. The sequence goes on along the minus strand of RJWH01000474.1, from coordinate 296,936 downwards.
GTTTTCATTTGTTTCGTTTTTGTCTCTCTTTTGTCTGTTTCAGATTTTTTTATACAGACAATCATGTCATCTGGAAACAAGGGCAGTTTTATGTTCTCCTTCCAAATCTTTATATCTTTTATTTAATTTTCTTGCCTTATTAAACTAGTATGGATTTCCAATATGATGTTAAAAGGGGATAGTGAGACAGGACATACTTGTCATATACCTGATCTTAATAAAAAAAAAAAAAAGCTTAGAGCTCCTCACTTTTTAAGTATGAAGTTAGTTGTAGGTTTTTTTTGTTGCCATTTTTTACTGAGTTGAGATGTTTCCTTCTATTCCTAGTTTACTGAGTAATGAATAGATATTTGATTTTGTCAAGTATTTTTATATATCTATTGGTATGATCATATGATTTTGTTTTAGTTTATTGATCTGATAGATCACATTAATTGATTTTTGAGTGTCGAACCACACTTATCTGGGATAAATTCCACTTTGTCATGGCATTCTAATTCTTTTGATATGGTTTTGATTTTATTTGCTAATGTTTTGTTGAGGATTTTGACATCTATGTGCATGAGAGATATTGGTCTGTAGTTTTCTTTTCTTGTAATGTGGTTTTCTGTTTTGATATTTGGGTAATGTTGATCACATAGAATTAGGAGGTAGTCTCTACTTCTAGAGCCTCTAAAAAAGTTGTAGAGAATTGGCATAATTTTTCCCTTAAAATGTTTTGCAGAATTTAGTGAAACCATCTTAGCCTGGACCCTGTTCCTTTCTTTAACTTGAATTCTGGCTCTACCAACAAATGTCAGACCTATAGCTATAATGATGAACATTGTGACAGTGAACACTGAGCATGTCTTCTACAGTGTCTTAGATTTGAACACATTCATAATCTTTATAAACAATTTTGCTTATTGAACACTGTCAGCAATTCATTGATGCCAGACTATTTTCAATAAGGTGAATTTGAGCATATATTTATGTATCTTAGCTTCACAAGAATACTAAGAACAGAACTCTGGAACACTTAAAAGTGAAGAGTTCAGCTCTACCCTTGTTTGCTAGGTTCCAGATTTATGGAATTATTTTCTGTGACCATAGTACATCAATCTTTCTACCTGAGAGAGAATCCCTTCTCTTGCTTCAGGTATAAACGTAAGACTGCAGAAATATTTGCTATTTGTTCTGTTTATTATCTTCTTTAAAATCAGTAATTACTTATACATTGATGTGTTTGTTTAAGTTAGTGCCCATGCTGGATTGTATAGTCTCTGAAGATTTATTCTGTTCCTCTACCTAGCAGAGAGTATGATACCTAGAAGTCCTTCAATATTTGTTTTAGATGGGAAGGCAATAAGGAAAAAAAAGAAATAGGAAGGATAGAAGAGCAAATGAGGAATGAATAAACAGAGAAAAGCGTACCACAACTTATAGAGAAGATATGTGATGAGCCAGGTAGAGAATAAAACTTGGTATCTAGTCTGTATTCCTTCTAAATGTTCTTCCAGTGGGAAGAGCACCACTTTAAGTTCAGATATGATTGTTTGTTGTTGTTGAGATTGACTTAGGACTAAAATTCATACCATTTCCAGGTCTCATAATATGTCTTAAAGTGTCTAGCCAACACGATACTATTCTTGTGCTTGTAAAAATGAGTCTAGAGACTGAAAAACTCTTGCGCAGAATTTGTTCTATCTCATAGGTTGAGAGAGAAAGGTTCCGGGACCACTGTACAAGAAGGAACAGTTGTTATTATATCTTTCTATTCCAGAGGTCACCGTGATAATAAAGTAACAACCAAAGCAATAATAATAGTAATAACTACAGTAAAGAAAACTATCTTTGTGTTTCCAAAAGTCGCTAAAGTTTGATAGACCACTAACCTAACGGTAGATGCCAGAATTTCTGTCTTCAGTTTGCAGGTGAGAAATGTGGGTTTCAGAAAGCATGAAGTAAAATGGTTTCCCCATCTTTAATTCAAATTCCCTGTCAAATGACACCACAACAGCAAGAATTTGAGCAACAAGAACAGACAACAACCACCTCATTTATTGAGCACTTTTTATGTTCTGGGTTGTGCTGATTGGGTTTGCGTACATTATCAAATTTAATTTAGTTTATTCCACACAATATTCTGAGACAAGCACTAATGTCATCTCAGTCTTATTATTGAGAGAACAGAGGGTCAGGATTGATATGATACCTTGCTCAGTGAGTTTGAAGCAAGATTCAGAGTGAATCTGTCTACTTTCAAACTCCAGTTTTTCAAATTTCTCCTGTAGATCCACCTGACTTCAAAGCATGTAGCTCATGCCTGGGGCTACCACTGGTTTAGAAAGGGCCTGAAAATTTGGAAGCAGGATCAGGTGTCCTTTATACAGAGACACGGAGGCAATTTAGTGTCAAGAGAAGACATGAGGCAATAGTAATTGTAAACGAATTGTCGTTTTTGTGAATAGTTTCAAAAGGCTGAAAATAGCTTATTTGTATTCTATAAATGTTTCTTTTTTTCCCCCTCCATGCCACCCCCAGTACCATATGTTTGCTTGTAACATTTTGGGCACAGACAGGGAAAAATATGGCATTTATTTAAAAAATATGAATTTGAGGACTGCAGTGAGAAAACAGTTGCAGTCCATTCTACATGATTGAAGATCAAGAGTCTAAATGAAATGCAAGGCAAGTGAATAATAAATGCTTAATTATCTAAAGAAACCAGGGTAAAGTTGCAGGACAGTTTCAACTTTGCTCCAGGAAAGGAAGAGTATGAAAAATGACCTGCTTAAAAATAAACTAACTTAATTCATTGACCTTTTTTTGAAACTCAGACCATCTTTCTTCACTGGATACAAATAGCATTTGTCTCAGTGGAGCCTATAAAAATGAGCTAAGGAAAAAAATACTCCACAGGGATGGGGAAAGATCCATGTATTGAATTGTTCTCTTTTAGAAAAATAAGGACAATACATGGAGTCTTCATGGAATGCCTTCATGGAATTGAGTCATTTTTATGCTTTCGAGTCAAATCGGTTACAAACACATAAAGACTCTTTTAAATTCAGGATTGGGTAGATTACCATTTTCATTGCCAAGGGGGCTGGACAAAGAATTTTCTTGGTGCACACCTTTGAAAAGAAATCTTCAGGAAAACTTAGAGGGCTCAACAATGCTAGAGTATTTACTGATATGAGTGAATGTCTTTGTTTTTCACATTTATTGGTATTTGGTCAACATCTGCACCTGAGAAGTTGTGTTGTGGACATTGAGAATGTACCTAAAAGAACATTGATGCACTTGATCTTTAAACAACATGGGCTTGAACCATGTAGGTCCACTTATACATGCATTTTTTTCCCCCATAAATACCTTAATTTTTTGAAAAAACTCTCAAATTGCTTTAGATATATTGAATTTTTAAAGAAAAAAATCATGTGCATGAAGGCATAAAATACAGGCAGATCATATTTTTTTTTATTTACTACCATAAAGTATGCCCAGATATATTATCAAAAGTTAAAATATGTCAAAACTTAGCATATACAAACACAGACCCATTCACAGTCAAGAGAAATGTAAGGAAACAGGATCGGTCAGGTTTCCAGTCACCAGCAGGTAGTAGTAAAGTTTTGAGTGGTTAAGTTTTTGATTAGTCAAAATTATACTCTAAGTGGAAAGGGTGGTGGTAAGGGACACTGGAACTCTGGTGTGGGCGAGGTGTGAAGTATAGACTGAGATGCCATTTTAATATCATAAATGGAATTTAGCATTGTGAGCTAAAGAAATAATAACTGTTACTATAAAAAGTAATAATTTTTGTACACACAAAAAATTATCCTAAAATTATACGAAGGATTTATGCTAAATTTACTAAAAATATTCTCATACTTTTCACTGTGTGAGGGTTGGCACCAGTAACTCCCACCATGTTCAAGGGTCAATTGTATGTGGACAATCAAAGTATGGTGATAATACAGAACACATTCTATAATATAGAATTCATGATCTGGAGCTGCGGAGAAGTGCCCACTTAGCAAACCTGCACGGAAAGAGGCTCAGAAGGAAGGCTTTGTAAAGATAGTGATGTCAAAGTCTGTGTCCTGAAAAACCAGTGACACTGTAACAGGTGATGGGTACGGACAGGAGAAACTGCTAAATAGGGTCCTACAGTAAGGAAAGTCAAAAGAGAATGTGGTCGGGGGAAACTGAATATTGGGATGATATTGAGAAATTATTTTCCCTTCCAGGATATCAGAAGATGTTGACTTTAAGATACCTTTCTATATAAAATAAATTTAGACTAGAATTTAGAAATCCAAATTCTTCTAATTTTTGACAGGAGTTTGCATGAATGCCTTCATCTCTTGGGACCACATAACCAGTTTTTAAAATACTGGTAATAATGCTTTTCCAGTCATTCCTGATATTGAGAAGAGCATATACTCCATACTTTTTCATCCTCACCAGTAGATAACTTATTATTGATTATTCTGTGTTTATTTGCATTGAATCAAGCAAAGTGTGATCATTTCTTTTCTATAGGATATTTTTTTGCTTAGAAAAACCCAAAGCTTTTGCTTTAATGGTATATAGAAAGGTGCTTCATCAGTATGAAATACCAGATACTGTTTTTATTAAAAATCCTGGATTTGGAGTTGAAAGTATGACTGAAGGGCAGGCATGACATGGAGAGGAAGAAAGTCAGATTAACCAAAGCCTGGGGCAGTTACATCACAGGATATAAAAAGCCCTTTTCTAGGTGTCGGAAAACTGAGACAGCTCCACCCATTATACAACTGATTTACTTTTAAAATTAATAGAACGACCCTTGCTCAGGCCCTCCTATGTTGTGGGAAGTCCATGGTGGGGAAGATGCAGGGTTGGTTTTATCTGTAGCAGGTAGAAGCTCTTCTAAGCCTCCTGGACACAGAACAGGAGCTCTCCCAGGAGAAGTCAGGCATGCAGCCATAGACACGAGGGCTTGGGAGGGAGCCAAAGAGTGCTTTTCTCACCTGTAGGGATGGCCTTATAATGTAATCTTCATCCAATTTCTGTTTTCTCTACACATGGAAGGACATTGATTTCTATAATTTTTAAGAAAAAATACAGAGAGATACAATTTCAACCAACACACACACACACACATGCATGCATAATAAGTGTGTGAGTCAAGGCCAAGAGCATCTTGAGAATGACTTTCTCATGCTCCTTACTTATCAGGTAGAAAAATTGCCAGTGGATGCAAAGTAAAAATCAAAGACAGCAACAGACTATGTGCCACTGTCTTTGCACTCTTATTTAATCCCTCTGCCACATAAAGAAATGGTTTTATTTTATTTTTTATTGTAGTAATTATTCTACACATTAAAATAGCTTCCTATGTATAGGCTCCCCATTCCTTACATATATGTCAACACACTCTGTCCTCTACCAAATCACCAAATGTTCTTCCCCATCATCCATTGAGCTCCGCCACCATTTGCCCCCACCCACCCCATTCCCTATTGGTAACCTCAGTTCTGTTACAAATGTTCAAGGGTTGGTTTTGTTTCTTCGAAGAAGCTTTTTATAATTACTAAGGTTGAGGATCGTAAGGATCCTTGATGTGGCGAAGTCAGAGAACTGACAGAGGTACATAGTACTCACAATACATAATTTGTTGAATAAATGAATGGCCGAACAATGAATGAGGATTGAGACTCTAGTGTGTAATTCCATCTATACTTAAATGGAAACGTGTGATGATGAGAAAATTTATTTTTTAATTCATTTTGTTGAAGGGGTAGTGCATTTCACATTAACTAGGCTTAAGATATGTATGAGAGCAAATTTATATCTCTATAAGATACAGTAGGTTCACCATTATTTCGCTTTTCCTTCACTGTGCAATTAATCCTCTCTACTCTATTAACCACCTCTTCTCCATCTCTTCCTGAACATTTAATTTTCAGTATCTAGCAGATCAATATTCTAATTGGCTCAATATTTACAGATAGTATCCCCACCAGTGCTCTCCCTCCCCACTTTCACTGATGATTAAATCTCAGATCCCAGGGAGCATGACAGCTGGCTGCTTACACACACTGATTTAACAATCATTTATTTCCCTGCTTGGAATCTCCTGTGGGAGGTAAAGTAGGTTGAATAAGTGTTGTGATCACATTAATTGTTTTATGAGTACTAAAAATAATTTCCTCAGCCCCCACACATAGAACAATTAAATAGCCTTGATCTGAAAGGAGAGTGACTGTCATGTGACTTACACCTCTGGACAAACTTTTTTTTTTTTTTAATTTTTACAAGATTTTCTTTTAATGAAAACATGGAAAGTTTACATACAGTTGTGAATTACATCGAGGCACTAACTATGAAGGGTTTGAGTACTCTAATATGCACCCTGGGAATGAGAGCTGAGTATTGAAGGAAGGACCACGTTGAAAGATGGAACCTCTCCCTAAACTTGGGATTCTTGTTAATCTGGATAAGGTGTAGTTGTTGTCCACTGGTGGTGAAGAAAGTCACTGTGTTGTCCTGGGTCAGGACTAGTTCATGGAGAGTCCACAGAAGCTGGCAGGCAAGAAAGAGACACTCCCACTGGGTTGATGATGAGTTGTACTGATGAACAAGGACTGGAAGCAAGAAACTATGCTGGAGGTTTTCATTTGAGCAAGGCTGGCAGACGACACCCACTGTGGTGTATTTGCTGTCTTATTGTTTTTCTCTGTGGTTTCTTTATGTTTTATAGCACATCCTTTAATATTTTTTGCCAAGCTAGTTTCGTGGTGATAAATTCCTTTAACTTTTGCTTGTCAGAAAAGGTTTTTATCACTCCTTCAGTTTTGAGGATAATCTGCCTGGATATAGTATCCTAGGTTGAAGCTTCTTTTCTTTCAGCACTTTGAATATATTATGCCTTTCCCGTCTGGCCTATAGAGCTTCATTTGAGAAGTCTGCAGACAATCTTATGGGGGTTCCTCTGTCTGTGACACATTTTTCTGTGGATGCTTTTAATAGTCTTTCTTTATCTTGTATTTTTGACATTTTTTATGATGATATGTCTAGGTATATTTCTGTTTGGGTTTCTTTTATGAGTAATTCTTTCAGCTTCCTGGATCTGGAGGTTTGCTTCATTCTTCATATTGGGGAAGTTCTCATCTATTATTTCTTCAAATATGGTTTCTGCTCCTTTTCTCTCTCTTCCTCTGGACCTTAATGATGCGAATGCTGTTCCTTTTGATGTTATTCCAGAGGTCTCGAATGCCATCTTTGGTTCTCTGAATTTTTTTAAATCTCTTTACTGGTTTGCTTGATTGAGTTCCTCTGTCCTGTCTTCCTTATCACTGATCCTTATTGGAAGCTTCATCCATCCTATTGTTGAGCCCCTCTATTGAGTTCTTTAGTTCAGTCATCGTGTCTCTTACCTGTTTGATGTTTTGTTTTAATTCTTCTCTTTGCTTCCTGACATTCTCATTAACCATGTCTACTGATTGATTCCTAGATTCCTGTCAGTATATTAATCACCATTACCCTAAATTCCTCATCAGGTAATTTACATATGTCTGCTGTATTCAGATTTTCCCTTGGGTTTTTGATTGACTCCATCATTTCATGTATATTTCTCTGTATCTTTGCTCTATTCAGCATTCTGTTTATATTTCTGAGGGTTTGGTTTCCCTGGCATTGCATAGGTTTGACTTGCCCAGGATTGGCAATCAGGCTGCAGTTTCGGCTCTACCCACAAGGTGTCGCTAGTGGGTAGCATTGAGGTTTGGGACTGTCTTCTCACTGTAATCCAGAGGGTGAGGTATTTGATGGGCGGGATTTTCGGTGGCCGGATATTCAATGGGTGGAATTTCTGCTGTGTGGACCCCAGGCTCTGGTGTGAAATGGTTGTGGGAGGGGTTTGATTTGACTGATTTCCATTTATGGCTGAGCTCAGAGCAATTTCACCACCAGGGCTCCAGCTCAGCTCTGGGGCGCTGGCTCTCCTTTCACCCCCTCCCAAGTTGACCCACTGTGACTCTGCTTCCCAGTCCCACTGCCTCTCCCTGCCTCCACAGCTGGTTTCGAAATCTGAAGCCTCCGCCCTATGGCACGTCTGGAGACTCCCAAGCTCCGTCCCAAATCCAAATCTACGGCTTAGCTGAAAACCACACCGGATGCCCTCATCCACTGTTAGCTGTCAACTGTTCTGTCTCCAGCTGAAGTGCCAGTCGTTTATTGGTGTTTGTCTCAGGAAAAGAGGTGTTTTGTTTTGTGAGTCTCTGGGGAGTGACCTGAAAGTACATCCTATTGTGTCGCCATCCAGAAGTCAATCCTCCTGGACAAACAGCTGACAGTGCTAACTACAGCTAAAGTTGAAGGGATGCACTTTTAGAGAAACCAAGAACTTTGGATGAGCAGGGAGAACAGAAAGATTGTGAACCACACAGACTTCTCAGTAATAACTGCCATCACAGGGATGCTTCGTAGTGGGCCTAAGTGGAAGCAAAATAACACTTATTCCCCAAAGGACACCCTTCTGACCTGAGTCAAACAGCTAGGATCAGGAATTTTCCCCAGCATATGATATAGCAGATCCCTGCAGAATTAAATTGTAATTTCTTTTTCTATGGTAATCTTCTTTCCTTCCTTTAAAATATAACTTAGCCTTAGTTGCATGTGGAACGGTTCAAATGGTGTGGTGAAAGACAAAGCTGTGTTTTCATTGGTTTTATAGGTAGGCATGGTTTAGTAAAGAGATAAGACTGTCAAAGATTAACCAGTTTCCAAGAGGAATAAATTTGTGACATTCCTTTTATTTTATCACTATCTGTCATTTATTCATCCATCCACCTACCTACCTACCAATTTGTCTGCACACACACACACACACGCCCTTTGGTGTTTTTATTTCAGGATTGCAGATTTAATTAGTGTAATTCAGGTGCACCCTGGTGGAGTAGTGGTTAGGTCAATCGCCTCTGAAGAAAGCAGACCACATACACCTGAGTTCGGGTCTCAGGTCTAGGGGGAAACAGCCACAAAATAATGTAAAAATTCCTTCTCTGTTTTTCTCTCAAAAAAAAAAATTAGTATAGTTCCATTTCAGCTGCCATCTTCATGACCTAACTCTGCATCTCCAGGACTTTAAACTTTATTGAACACAGTATTTTATGGAAAATATCTTGAGTGCTCTCTAATTAATTGTAAATGCTGTAGCAAGTGTGAATTTAGATATAGTTCCCCAAAAGAAGGATTATCTAATGTATAAATGTTCTAGTTTAGACAACAGAGAGTTAAACATAAAATATTGTCTGCCGTTAAATATACATAAAAATATACATTTTATACATATGTATATATGCCCCCTAGGAGAAGGGGGTTGATTAATACTAGACATTACTCTCCTCTCAGCAAAGGTCGACTCTGAGATAGGTTCTGGTACACAAATGTGAATCGTCTAAGAGGCTTGAGTTAGGAAGAATATACAAATATTTCATCTGTTTCTTTGTAAGTCAAATTCCAGAAACATCACTGTGAAATAATTTCCTCTGGGCTAAAGCATGAAATATTGTAATTTACCTTTTTCTGAGAAAGGCTCTTTTAAAAACAAAATTTCAACCATATTGCAGTGATCCTATCGAGTTCTTTTCATGTATCCTAGTGTCTAGCACTAGGCTGCCCTCTGAGAGTTATTCAAGAAACATGTTAGCGATAATTCAATAAACATAGACACTTCAATCAAGGATGAGCATAGTTGGAAAATGGGCTTCTTCAGAAAAATTTGGATGCTATTGATTTCAGATCTCAGCGGACCCCATGTTTAAAAAATGGAGGTATTTTTAAGATGCTTAGACTGTATTTTTGCGTTCCCTTGTAGTCAATCTATATGAGCATCTTGTTGTTTGATACTGGAAATAGCAAGTATGACATCCCTGATAACAGACCAAGGACATAGGATGTGCCCACAGGTGCCACATAGCCCACAACAACCCTGGATCCTCTTTAGATCTTGGTTTTCCTCTTCTAGAAGCAGTGACCTGTCACTCATGATAGTAGTACATGAACTCTGGACTTGAAAATCTGTTCAGAAAACAAAGGGAGGGAAGATAACCTTTTGATGACCTATTATGTGCCATTTCTTATAATTTTCTTAGTCACCATGTGAAGCAGGTGCTGTGTTCTTCACTTTACACAGAGGAAATAAAAGCGCCAGGTAAATTAATTTCTAGAAGTTACTCAGGTTGTAAAAGGCTGAACTGGTTTCGTGACCACATCTGTCTGATTTCAAGCTCTGCTGCATTAGACTTCTATCTCCTAATAAAGAGGATTAGGGTAAAAAAAAAAACAGGGAAAGTCAATGAATCAAGAAAAAGAAGAGAGAGAGGCTTTAAACTTTTTAGTGCCCTCATTTAGATTAATGCTTGTTCTCAATTCATTAAGTAGATATATATTGATCACCTCCATTCTCAGGAACAAAATGATATATGGGGTAGATATGGCCCTGACTTCATGGAGCTTGCAGAACAACTAGAGAGATGCCAACATAAATAATTAGGTTATAAACACATTTATTAGATATTTTTGTATTGTAAAGAGTGCTATGGAGAAAACATTTAAGAGAATGAGATAGTTGATTCATTATTGTTGTTTTTTATTTGAAGGATTGAGTTGATTTCTCTGAGAGAAAAGTAAAAAAAAAAAAAACCCATATTCTATAATAATGAGAACACTTGGTTTTGATAAATAAAAATATGGATGAGTCAGGATTATTGGATAGGGGAGTCTAAAATAAAGCTACTTACAAAGAATAATCAGCCTCAAGAGAATCAGTCCTTTCTTCCTCAAAACTAGGGGGACTTTTCATTTGGGATGAAACCCTGATTCAGAAGAAATTTTGAGTCTCTGTCCTGGTCTGGAGACTTGTATTTGTACCCTTATAGTTAAAAGATGTTGTGGTTGTAGAGTTAAAAAGTAGAACTATCTACCAATAAAGATTTAATATATATTTTAATAATATATATGTATGTATAAATATATATATATATATATATATACACACTATGCTTTGAGCAAGTGAAAAATGCATTTTCTGAGTTCTCATAAGCAGGGGACTCAGGAACAGGTGATTATACAAATACAGCAATTTTTTTTTATTATTTTTTTTTACTGATTTAAGAATTAGAGTCACTTTACAATTTGTGATTATGTATAATTCCCCATTCAAAAACTTAAATGTGAACATTTTATTATAAGCTAGGCTGTTTTATATGACCACAAGGAGCAGATATGTGAAATTCAGTAAATTAATGATTTTAGTGTTCATGAGTCTAACAAGGTTGAACTGGATGGTGAATGTAAGTGTAGCCATAATTAGATAGATTTTTTTTAAAAAAATATATATCTAGAGAGTGTCTTTAAAAGTAGTTTCCATGTGCGGTAAAATTTTATTGTGTGTGACAGAGTACTACTAGAACTTTCCTTTCCATCCCATTAACTTTAATAATATTGCTGTGGTATTATCTCTCTTAAAAGCTACCTTTGCACTCTGACACCTGTGAATCTCTTAAAGACAGGAATTGAGATTGCCTGAATTGCTATTTAATAACAAGTACGTTCAGCAACTATTAATGAAAATAATAATGACTATATTTGCACAATGAAGCTAAATGCAAATTTGATTCCTCTGCTTTCAGTCTCAGCAGAGTATAATATAAATTAGCATCTCAAGACACAAATGGTTGTCACAGGAAACAGACGACGTATCAGGCCTTGGATGATAATGCTTAGAGCATCTAGTGATTGAAGGATTCAGGACCAAATCTCACTGGTCCTTTGTTCCTCCTTTGCAAACCTGATTCAAGGAAAGAAGCAGTCTTATAAAATTCTTATAAGATTAACTTTGCTCTTTCTATGACTTTAGTCGAGTTGTTTGCATTTTGATGACTTAATATCAAAGAGCATTCTTCACAACCCTGTTCTACTGACTTCAAGACATATTTTTAAAAAGTCTTTCCCCTATGAAATAACTGAATTAGGTTTGTTAATAATTGGGTGTCAAAAATGTTTATAAGTGTGGTACTGACTGTGTCTTTTTCTCCATATATGTATGCATGTCTGGTTATTCTACGTTCTATAGTAGAAAATAACTCTGTGCCCCACTATGCTCTACTTTTTTATCTACCATGTGGATAAAAATTTTATTACTGCCACGTTGCAGTAATAAAGTATTAGATTGTCATAATGGACTCTATTCTGAGATGACATCACTCTATCACATTTGAAAATAACTAAGGAAAGAAACATGTTTAAAAACTGCATTTGTCTTATTTACATTTCATATGAACTCTGAAGTAATAGGCCTCCTACACTCTAGAAAAGTTATTAAAGACTGTCTTCTAAAGTAACTGAAACATTTGCTGAAAGGAAGCCAAAAGACAAACAAAAGTGTTACCTATAAACATTTATAATAAAGCTAAGTCTCTTCAGTGGTCACTGTGTTTCTGAGAGAAAGTAAGATTCAAGATGGTGGCCATGTAGTTGAGCATTTCGGAGGACATACGGTATGTGAAGTCCTGAAGGTGAATTTTGAAAGATTTGAAAGATTCAACTTATGTCTCCAACCTCCCCTGTTTTATGATCATCACAAAGATATTTCATATCCCTGAGATTTTATTTGTATCTTACAGATGATCACAGCTACTTTCCCGTGCTCTTGTAACATTCAGATTCAAATAATTTACTAAGCATGTTCCCGGCACATACTTTTCACCTGAATACTTGAGTTTCCTTGCCTGCCAAAATTAGAATTTTCGCTGAAGGGTATTATCCCAAATACCATATCCATAAGTCTTGCCTTTCTCAATACTGAAAACTGTTGACAACATCAGTTATTGGCTTGGATGTTGAATTTGTTTACATTTAATACACAAAACATATACTGCCTGTATTAAGTTGGTGAGGCAGCCTGAGAAACTGGGGCCAGAGGGGTCCCTCTGAATGCTTAGATCCTTCAGTTACTGAGTGGGAAGTGACATTTGTTGAGTACTCTCCCACCCCACCCACAGGAGACCCTGACTTATGCATATATTCTCCTCTTCTCAAGGTTGGCTCACTGAAAAAGGACTGTCTTCCTCCATGCTCACAGCTAACACCTCTCTCTGAGTCAGTCTATCTCATTTTCACCCCATGCAACCATTTCAATAAATGTCAAGATGCTGATTTTTTGCATGCACAAATATTTATGTAAGAGTGAGAATAAGTGCAACAGTAATTTGATCCATAGGTATTCAGAACATTTCACGGGCATACATTAGTTACATTGCACAGCTCCCTGTTAAGTCAAGCAAACCTATTCTGGTTCTGGAACATTCTGTGGCCAGAGTTTTCCATATAGCGGTGGAGAAGTGGGGAATGTCAGCTTTGATGTCTGTAGACAGTCATTTACTTGGGTTTCTTTTGATCTGGGATTTTCCCATAAACTCACAGGCAAGAAAAGACATTCATTCATGCATTGAGTCATTGAAAAATATTTAAAAAATTGTGGAGAGTCTACTACATGTCAGGTACAGTGGTAGAGGCTTGGAAGATATCAGTAAGCAAGAAAAGTCTGTTTATATAGTGTCTGTCTGTCTGCTCCCATGAGAGCGCTTGTGCACAGAGACTTTGATTAACTGGGTAAAGAAGAAGAGTGGCAGTGAGCATGGTCATTATTTAGTAAAAGCTGAAGCCTCACTAACAAGTTGACACTTGAGAAGAGGTATTATGGTATTTTTATCACAAATGAAGGGTTTGCGGAAGTAAGTGACTTGTTCATGGTCTGTGGTTCACCTGGATGCATTAGGTGTTGAGATTCCTTTGCAACAAGGATTTATAGAAATCACTTCTATCTGGTCTTATGGCATTAAAGTGTTCAAGGGATTAAACAAAGGGTTAGTCTTGCATTTGGGGAGTGAAAAAGATTGGAGCGGGATCTTTTTATAGAAATGAAGATGCTAAAGGCTTAGAAAATATGGACAGAGAGGGATGGGTCAGTTAGAAGTTTAAAAAAGGGCAGAAGCACATAAAGCAAGCATATTTGGTGTGATAAGTATTACCTGAGAGTGATGCATAAAATGATAGCCAGTCTCAAAATATGAAAGGATGGATGTGCATTTCAGCAGGCAGTTGCTCGTATGTGAAGCATCTCTTGGATCATGAGGTCTTCCAGAGGAGAGAATGGTTACCTCATTTGTCTTTTTATGTCCTAGCCTTAGTGCAGTGCCCATCTAATTACAGGTGCTCCCTCAGTGGTCATGCATTTGAATCCCATTGTCCCAGCTTCTGAAGAGATGAGGAACTTTTAAAGAGGATGGGAGATGGTGACATGGCTTCTTGCCCTCCTGTAGGTGTGCTAAGAAAATTCACTTTGGAGTATTTTGACACAGCACAATATGAAAGACCACTAAGGAGTGAAGTATGATTTTTTTTCTCATCTTCCTGATACCTTCACATGAGTCCTCTTTGGAGAGTCAACACATTCACACTAGAAATAGACCTCTAGACTTCTTTCATAAATCAGATCATTTGCATACACGAAGATGGTGAGACTTATGAAATGCTATTTGCCTTGAAATATACAAAGCAATGACATTAAAAATTACTCCATACATCTAATGATCAAGCAGGCAGCTGCTGAAAGAATGATTGATGGTTTCAGAAAAAATCAACAGCATTCTCTTGTCTTTATCCCTTGAGCCATCACTTGGCAGTAATTCCTAGAAAAAGAGAAAGGAAAAATACTAGAGATGTTAGTAGAATTCGTCCGTATAATATGACTTTGTGACACAATGTATTTTCATGTGTTCTATGGGTTCACAGGATATGGTTTCACATAATGGATAAAGAAACACACTGTTGTTTAACCACTTAGCGCATTACTGCTTCAGGAGAGAAATTGGAATTGGAGTCAGAAAATGCTGGATTTCAACGTCATCTGGTAGCAGTGTGACCTAGAGTCAGTCACTCATACTGTCCTTTGAAAGAGCGGGAAAAGTGTCTGTTCCAGGCAACCTCAAACACATTTCCCTGATTCAATCCCTTGATCATCTTAGAAAGAAAGGATTAGTGGTCTTCGTCGATTACAGGGAGAGGTACTTGTGTCTTTGCCTAAAACATAAATGTCCAATTTGAAAACAAGTGCATTCCTTTCTTCTAGTCCAAGCATATTTTTCTGTATTGCTTGTGACCTCTTAAGTATGTTACATTTCTGCACACACAGAAGTTTCTTCTAGATGGTGTTTCATTCAACATTATAGTGCACAGAATGGTCTACAGAGGCTGTGTCTGCAAGTTTCTCAGAGTCAGTGGCATGCTTTTTTTTTGCATTGTGACAAAGTCAAAAGCAGATAAACATATGAACCTCTCGGATTCGCTAGTTACCATGAACAACTGAGTTTGAAGGAACCAGCTTTCACCTCCTGGGCGGTGTGTCTGCTGCATAGCAGCTCATCTAGGCCTCCCCACCAAGTTCAAATCTTAGAAAGTAAGAGAGCATTCATGTTTACTGAATTAAAGAAAGCGAACATCTAGAGAAGCTGAAACTTCAATATTCATTCATTCATGTATTCACACACCAAATATTTATTCCTGTAGCATATGTCATCACTCGGATTTGTTGGAACAAAGGACATTGAAAGGATAGCCCGGGCAGCAGCAGAAGGAGATGAGACTGGAGCCTGAGAAGAGACTGATAAGAAGAAAAGGAGAAAGGGGGAGTTAATGTAAATTATAAAAATTCAGAGTAGGAAAGAGAAAAGGTACTTATTTGTTACCACATTTAATTTTAATATAGAGAATAAAATCATAAGCCACTTAATGTATTTGAAGAAACAGAGCTCTGATGTATTTTGACAACTGTCACTAAGGGAACAATAGATCCATAAAAATGTGCTCTCCCTCACCCTCTGTGTGATAACTCTCTATTAACTAAAACATCTACCTCACTTTCCATGCTGACTGGTTTTGCCTCCGGCTTGCCTCCTAGGAAGGTCAGACAGGCTCTTGTTTAAACAAGTCTAATTATCTCTGTCCTGGAGGTACACAGAGATTCCTTCCCTTGTGCTTGCCTCTCTACCAGTGGGTCTAAACCTACCTGCATTTCAATATCCACAAATACCCTGGGCTAATCCTAGCTACATGAGGCCTGTGTAGACCAGAAACATTGATAATGAATAGCTCTTTTAGGTGGCATAAATGTCTGTGTCATTGTTTCCTGCAAAGTATCACTCCCCCAATTTTACAAATAAAATTTACAAATAAAATTATTTTACAAATAAAAAAATCTGGAGCCCAGAAAACCAGTGAGCTGTGAGCCTGGTTGTCCTGTTTTGCGTGGTGCTAGACAGGTAACACAGCCCCCGCTTTTACCAGCAGAAAGGAAGGATTGTGGAGCTAGCCTCCTTGTCTGTCTCCACTGTCCTTCGTCCTGGAAACGGTATTTGATCTGGAGTTATTCCTCCACAAACATTTGTGCGATGACAGATTGATTACTTGTCAGCTGTTTAGCCATTCAGTTTCTTCCCCTTATTTTGTGCAAAATAAGAAGCCTGGATATCTTGTAACCCCTGCCCTTTTAGGTTCACAAATGAGCCGAAAGGCACTAACCACTTGGGTTCAAATAAGTTTTGGCAGGAACCTGAAATCAACTGAAAAAAAAACACACTAAACTAAACCTGCAATGATAAGCACGAGTGAAAAGGAGGAGTAGAAGGAGGCTGGTGAGACTTCTGCACAGACGCCCATCTGATTGAGAGGGAATCACGCAGTAGCATTGTCTGAGAAGAGGCATGAGGGAAGGAGGAGGCGAATTCTATTTTGAGAGACAATATGAGGGAAAAGAGAGAAGTCATTCTGCTGAGAAGAAAGAGAGCTTGCAGCCCTAAAGAAAATCATGGAAGAATTTGTTGGCCTATAAGAAAAGAGTCAGGAGGGTATCAGAATGAAAGACACCAAAGGAATGTTGAGAAGACTTGTTAGTCATGAGATCTCTGTCCCTGGATCATTGTAAAGGGATCAAGTGTTCAGCATTATGATTCTAATAGGCAACTCCTCTCGGTACTTGAGCTCTTTGGTTCATGTCAATGTTGTATAAAGATCTTTGGCTGGCAAGGCGTAAGCAATGCTGGCATGACAGTGGTGGGACATCCTGAAATATTTCTTTGTCCCCTATTCTGGTTCTTGGTTCTTACTTTGAGGGGAACTGAGGCAGGTTCTTTGCTCATGGTGGCAGTTACCAAAATCCATGAGAAACATTCTCATTGGAGTAGCCCTGCTCCTCTGCCTGCTATTAAAGCAGTGGAGGCTGATCTTTTTCCATGTCACCAAAGTCTTGGGTTGCGATGTTGTGAATGGGAGCCTCACCTAGTCACATGTAGAAATCACAAGATCATCATTTATTGCTGATCATGCACTGGTCCATGGGGAAAGGCGTGATTGACTAGCCAGAAATTTCTCTATAGTTTTGAGGTTACAGATTTGGTGAATCGGGGAAATGTTACTAGCAACCACAGTCTCTTTGCCGGTGTCCTAGATATGTCTGTACTTTACAGATACAATGTAAATTTCAGTGGAAATTCTCTGAGGGGAGTCACTGAGTTGGTTTAGTACCTCTGGGTTAGAATTTACGCAGGGACAGTGATGGCCATCACTGGAATTCTAATAGGCAAACCTACCAAGCATAGTAGTCTGAGTTAGCAATTTGTGATCACCTAGCACTTTCAATGTGGACTAGAGACGATTTGGTTTAATGACAACTGCAGAGAAGAGTATTAGGTCCATGAATGTCTCTAGCATGTTGGAGCTCCCAGAATATAAATAATTTAAGCAAGATGATCAAAGTTCTTGTTTTTTCACCTTTTCATAGGAACTATAATAGTTACCTAAGTGGGTGGTTGTGAAACATAAAGATGAGGTGATGGTAATAATAATTATAATAGTTATGTAGGTGAATATCTAGGCAACTCATATGCACGTAGACTCTGGATAGAATCGAATAGAATCTGAATAGAATCTGGCACAAAGGAGGCTTAAAAAGATATGGAAGTTTATTACTTTTATCATGATTGATCGTTACAATCACCCAGCCATCATGTAGGATTAATAATAGTAGTGATCAGCTTGTTACTATTTTATTATTTGCTAAATATTTTACATGCAGTGTATTCCAGAATAATTATCTTAACAAAACAAAAAGTAATAAAACAAGCTATGGAGTAAGCAAGTACTGTCTCTGTGTAACAGAAAAAAACAACAGAAGCTCAAAAATGTTCAGAAAAATTACCCAGGTTATTTATGACATTTGTAAGTAGAAGGAGCAGAATTCAAACCCGATGTCTGACAGCAAATCTGGACTCTTAAACATCATGTTCTGCGTGTCTGTATTGGCAAGTGAGATCAATATGGCATGCTGTGTCTGATCGAGATCTGGGGCCAGTCGTTCTTTTGAAGCATGAGAGGAATCGGGGCTAATTTAGCATTTGGGAATAATATTGATTCTACTAAAATCACAGTGTTGTCCTTGGTGAAAAATCTTGGCTGTTACTTCATATAATCTCAGGTGGGTGCTACTATCTCTGTGTTCTCGACGAGGAGACTGAGCTTCTAAGAGTATCAAAGAGTCATCAACTTTATTGAGACTCCAGTCTTAGTTCTGGCTATATTTCTTAGCTGATGCCTACAGAGTCTCTGCTTTATCTGCTCTCCAACCCTGCCACTCTCATTTGCTTAAGTTCTGAAGTTTTTTAGCGACTTTTGCTTTGCTTTTTTACACCACCCATACTTATTATACGTATAATTAGTTATTGGAATTATGACTTAAGGAAAGAATAGTGCTATCATGTTCTCCACAGAAATAATTCCACTTGATTGAGGAGTCCCTGGAAGTGTTTTCATTTAGGGGAAAAGAAATTTCACCTTAATTTTGAATAGGAATAATTGCAAGTATTTCAATGTAACTCAAAATTGCCAATTTAAGTAGCATCAGTTATTGGCTAGCCATGTGTTGATGCTGGAAATGGTGGCCTGTGCAGAATTATTTAATAGAGGAACCCAGGGGCCCCAGAAGAGACAGTTTATACACTATACACATTGTATACAAAAGTATGGAGCTGGGTTATCACTGTATTTCACTTCCAACTCATTCATTCATTATTCCATATGGATATGGATACAGGCATAGCTGTGCTCCACACAGTGGGGTAATTAAAGAGTTGCAGTTATTTTGTCACAGAATATACTGCAGTAGAAGGTAGGATATTCACCTGTAAGGAAACAATTTGTACATATTGAGATCCTTGAATGATCCTCAATAGTCTGGTTCAAATCTTTTCAGGTCTGATGTTCTCTAGCAACCATTTTCAACTACAGATGAGAAGGTCAGTCAGAGGTTAATATATAAAATCTGCATGAAAGGAGTCATGTCTGTCAAACAGACTCTTGAAATTGTGATAACACAGGAAGAAATTATTGCACAAATATCTTGCTAAACTCTATGTGGGGATGTTTTTGGCAAAGAGAATGTATATTATTTCATTAATATTTCATCAGCTACAATTCTGGAGATACTTTCTCAGCCACAGTCTATATGACTTTGTATCTCATTGTTGGACCACATTCCAAATCCCTAATAATCATTTAGTAATACATTTTCAACTCTGAAAAATAGACTAGGTTCTCCTATGTCTTATGGTAGGAAAATGAAATATCATATTTCTGTATTGACAAAGAGAAATAATAATGGGACTTCAAAAATAACAAGCCATACTATAGCTTCATTGGTAAATCATGTAGACCATAGCAATTATTTTCTCATGGATTCACCCTCAATTAATGTAATTCATGAAATGTTATCAGGATATACAGCCGATCAGCACCACCCCTTTTTATGAGTAATCCTGAAAATATTTGAAATATTAGTGCACTGCAGTACCAGTTTATATAGAGACAATAAATAACTCCTCTGTCAATTATAAAATGAATAAAATTATCTAAAGAAACACGGAGAACCCTGGTGTTCTTTAATCTGTAAAATACACTCACCTCACTGTCATTTACAGTGCTTTGCCTGATAAACCAGACCTTAACACGTGACTCTGGGATGGTATAGATACTTGAAGGTATTAAGATTTGGGATCGACTCTTAACACTCTCCTCTTCACCTTAGTGGTCCTGGAACCTTATGGTCATACCTAAACACTTTTGGTCCCTGGAGACATGAAAATTATGATTATTTATCAAGTGTTTACATACTTCAGTGTTGAGAACACAAAGCAGCTAGAAGAAACTCATTTTCCCCTTATCTCTCTTTGTTCCTCTTTCTCTCCCTCCTACCTTTTCTCTTCCCCTTTGTATTGTCTTCTTCCCTCCTACATGTGTTGAATATCAATTATATGTCAGATACTATGTTCGGTTTGGGGCAGACAAGGGTGAATGGGACATGATTTCTGTCCACAGTAATTTACTATCAACACAGGTGGACACAATAAGGGATGTGGTGAAATGGAGAACATACAAAAGTTCCTAGCATTGATCCTAAGATCAAAGAAGAGAGTAATTTGTTTACCTGGGAAGATTGCTTGGTCTCTGAACCATCAGAGCTGCCCCTGAAAGGACAAATGGGATTTTAAGAGCTGCCATAAAGGAAGCAAGGGTGCTGGAGGCTGCATTATTCACGCAAATTTGCAGGAGTTCCAAGGTATGGGAAAGTCTGAAGAAAGGTAGTACGTTATTGTGGCGAACATTTGGCAAGATGCATTGTTAAAAGATAAATGAGGCATATTAAGAATTTCAAGAGTTTTTTTCAGCAAAAATGGATTCAAATCAGGTAGAATCCAATCTGACCATCAGAAAAGAGCTCTGAGGAGCTGTGCAAAATGAAAGATGTACAGGCAGAAAGGACTGAGAACAAGGACCGAAAAGATGAGGCACTTCTTGCAAAGTTAATTTCCTTTAGGGAAGGCTAAGGGCCCATCAGGTGGATTTACCTAACGAGTACTCATCAGGCCATTCCCGACTGACTGCATTTCTGGGAGGGTTGAAGCTGTAATTAAGTCAAGTCTCAGTTTGGGGACGTAGGACTTAGCATAAGTGACTCCCTTGGAGCCTGTCGTCTTGTTTTTAACAGTTGCAAATATAGAATCATTATGTTGTGCACTTAAACTCATATAATGTCCGTTCTATCTCAATTTTAAAAAGGCATATGCCATGTAGATTGTTGTATAAAAAGGTGAGTTTGGTTTCAAATCATCTAGAGATTTAGATGCAAAAACAAATGTTATCTGGAAATCACTATGGCAATATTACCAATTTTGTGGTTGGTGAGGGATTTCATGTCTTCTAACATCACTGAATATACATTTCTTTTTTTTTTTAAATAGCATAATTTATTTTCATTATTATTTAATGAATATCTAAATTTTGTTTACATCAGTAAGTAGGTATATGTATGTATTTATTAAATGTAAATTTAAAATATGAGGACATTTACTGATATATCTGATTATATATGTAGATTTAAATACATATGTATGCCTATGTATATCTTTATAAAAATAAATTAAAAATTGATACTGACAGATATCTCTGTTTCTGTATCTACATATCTGTATGTAAATTTAAACATTTGACTTTTTACCTCTCATGGAATAATATCAGCATAAATGCTTGTTTGTTAATCACTATTATTTTGAGATCGGTGAGCCTCAGGAGTGTTATTGATCTCCCTAATACGGCTGGTAATACTCCTAGAAAAGCATGTTTTTATTTGTCTTATTACAGACCCCATTTTCTAACAGGTACAGTTCTCAGCTTCCCATTACAGATCACTGGGAAGTATGGCATGGGGAACCTCCAGTTCCTTCACAAAACACATCAAGTTATTGTCATTGCCAATTTATAAGCTCATTATAATATAGATTAATCATGATATATGTATCATTTTTAATTCAACAGTCGTTGCAAGCATCTTGTTATTTCATAATTTTAACCTGCTTAATATTGTCTATGTTTACCTCTATAATACTAACAACTAACTTAATATTTTCCTGTTGTGGCTTTTTTAATTGCTTGTCTTTTAAGAATATCATATAAAAAAAAGTGAACATCTTAATTGTAAACTTAGAATGGTCAGGAGAGGGCAAAATTTATGCTCTCCTTGGAATGTGTTCTTAGTCTGAAAAATACCAAGTCGAATTATATAAACAAGCTTTTATTCACTGATACATTTAATCAATTAGCTTTCCAATTAAATTGATATGTTTTACATAAATACCAGAAGTATGTGAAAAATCTATTTTTTCTAAATTCAGAGCCTCTTTCTCTCTTCTTCCCTCCTCTCTCTTCCTTCTCTCCTTTTCTTTCTTTCTGATTCATGTTATTCATCACAGGAAAAGAGAAATGCATTTTTTGAGCTCTATGAGGTCTGAACCATTTTTTAATGTGTTCTTTATGATGTATCTGTGCAGGTTTGATGATGTTCTGAAGCTATTGTTTTATTTTATTTTGTAAAGGAAAGGTGCAGACTGAGATGTAGGTGAGCAGGCAGGCAGGCAGGCAGGAGGAGCAAGGAGAAAGAAGCATTTTATTTATTTGTATTTAGTTGTTCATCTCAGTTGTTCCCCAGCCCTAGGACACAAACCTGGGTCTGTGAGATTAGGTGGACTGCACTTGGCCAGAGGTGGTGGACCAAACTGCTACTCCACCCGAAGCTATTATTGACTGACAGGGTGGCCCTGTGCTGAAGCATCTTTGATTATATATCCTTTGATTGGCCCTCTCACAACATGTAGTACAAATCCATAGTGGGCAGAAAGAATGGGTACAGTTTATGTTCCCCGCAAAAGACTTATCCCTTGAGAATATACACCAGTTAACCTCCTTAATGAAAGAGTCTTTTTCACAGAGAGCAAGATGACAATTGCACATTGAATTGTCAGGAGTTTTGGGGAATAACAAAGATAGGAATTTCGTAACCAGGATAATGTGTTCAACAAGTCTTATTCAAAAGAGGAGTCGAGCACAGCATTTTCTATCAACTGCAATCTTTGAACGGCACAATCTGGGAGACCCGCAAAGAGTGAATTACAGTAATCAGCCTTCAGAATGACAAAGGAGTTAATCAGCATCTCCCTGCCTTTCTTGTGAAGCCTCTCAATCTGGTGATATCACAGAAATTATAAAAAGAAGTCTTCGTGACGAATACAAAATGCTTCTCAAATGATAACACCAAAGACAATGGGAAGAAAAAAAAAACCACACAAGTTTTAAATTTTTGAGATGACTGAAACTGGATTCTAATCAGAAGTACTCCCTGGATGATGAGATATAAGGAACAGCTGTTTAGCGCTGAGCAAGAATTTAGGCCAGTCTCGGATTTACATTCTTAAACTTCTGCACTAGGGGAAATCTCCTTTTGATTGAATAAAGTTAGGAGAAAATCATGTCTTTTAAATACAGAAGAACCAAGCACATCAGTCTGTTCACAGTTTCAGAGCAAGATGATTCCCCCTTTTCCTTCTTAATCCTGTTAGCAAAAGTCACCTCCAGTCTCGTACCTTCTCTCCCCTACACCCCAGGGCCAGGTTCAAAGTCTCCAGTGAAGGAAACTTATGAAGAATGGGCTGTTCTCATTATTTGAATTTTCCGATGACATTAGATTTTCAAAATGAAATTCTAAGGAAACAAATTATAATTGTTTACATTCCCTTTTCTGTGTGTACAGTTAATGTTATTGAGAATCTAGTTGGATGGATCAGTATGCTCAAACATCCCAGTGCCGATGAGATCCACCCCCCATCAAAATGTTTCAATTCATATTTTCAAGAAAAGTTTGTCCCAGGGATGTTCTTTCCTTTACCCAAGGGTAACTCATTAAAGTGTCTTAAGTATAAATCCTAGAACCATTCCAAAGTTGGAAATTTACAAAACTGAAAAAAATAAGACATAATATTTTTCATTGTATCAGCTCCAGGTCGCATTCTGAAATTTCTATGCTTGAAAAATTAACTAAGTTCATTTTCTTTTTGCGCGGTTGTTTATCAAATACCTACATCAAGGAGCTTTTCTCACTGCCTGTGAAGAAAACGTTTTAGCATATAGCTGGCCATAAAATAGAAAACACTTATTTGCTGAGAAGTTGCTGTAATGCAGGTTTAAACGTACTGTTTAAGCTTCTGAACAAATTGCTGGGCATTGAGAATGACAGGTTGACTTTTTCGACTTCTCAACTCTGCGAGAGAAAGTAACCTAATTGCTACATTTTCTGTTCCATCTTTGGTGGTATTTATTAACAAACAGGAATTTTTTTAATATGGAAATTCTCTCATCTACAAAAATAAACAGTAGCCTAATGACTACTTAGTACCAGTACTTAGGAAAAGATGTGAAGCAAAGCTGGTAATTCGGAGAAAAAGTAGAAGGAACTGCAAAGGCAGTTTTTAAAGCCTCTATATTGAAAATGTATCAACAACTTGTAATAGCTATGCATGAAAAATGATTTACCTTTTGAATAGAAATTTTATAAGTAAGGAACATGTAGATAAATGCTCCAACACAGATATTACAATTTTTTCCTATCCTGCCTTTACAGCCACAAGATAGGAAAAATGGTCCAGAAATTCTGTCTCAGATTTTCTAACAAAGTGGCGCTAGTTGTGAGGTCGAGACTAGAGGCAGTGGGCTCAGGAAAAGCAAAAGCTGTTCATTATACTGTTTGTTATGAAGCCAATTAAATGTGCTGCATGCCCTAAAGAAACCTTGGAGAGATTCCCTGCTTGACTTAGAAATCAAGAAACATATTCCCAATATTGTATCTAAGAGAAGAGGAAGTGTGAAGACACCCAGATGTGCACTTTCCCATTTGGGTTATCTTGAGCAACTCACTTAACTCAATATTATTGGATTCTTATTTTACAGAGAAGGAAACAAATACCTGTCCTACTATCTCAAAGCGCAGTCCCAGAGGACTATACTATATCATGTTGAAGTTCTTCCACACTGTCCATGTCTGTGTGGGACAACGTGCTAGAATCATATTTGATACCAGTACCTTAAGCATATGTTTTAGGGTCCTGGAAAAGACTGGGATGATTTAGGAGTGTTTAGTATTGACCATAGTATGGCCTGATTAAGAGATACCATAAAGAGATAGCGAAGTCCCCCAAGGCTGGTAATGGAAGTGCCAACCTCACCAATCTGATGATGGACACTAGTGTTTCGCTCTAGAAATATAAGACATTAGAGTGGCCAAAGATGAGATAATGGGGGGTCTGGAATTTCACCCTGCTCCTTTCTTGCAGTCTCTTTGGTAACACAAAACCAGGAAGTAAGGAAGCTTATTGAGGCAATTCATAACGGTCACACGGTCATGCCAGGAGACGATGGAGAATGGAAGAGAGTGAATCTGGAAGAGCAGTTGGAGAATATTCAGTACTCTCACTACCATTCAAATAAGTACTAAATACATTCTGGTTGGGAAGGGAGGGAAGGGAAGCATGGTTGGCATCTACCATGTGCTAAGAACTTTGCGTGAATTCTCTCACAAAATCGTAGAATACCCACAATCAGACTGATATCTCTATTTGACCGTGTTTGGTATTGAATCCTGATAAGTTTAAGAATTTGTTCATGGTGAGTCACAAAACTACTAAGTGTCAGAACGAGTAACCAAGCTTGTTTGACTTCAATATGATGAAGCATTTATAGAGGACTCAAATTCGTCAATAGAGACTCTTAGGTAATATGAAGCTATGTATTGTAATGGTGGAATGCATAAACATTTCTCTAATGGTGGAGACCTACAGAGCTCTTCTTGTCCTATTAGATAAGCAAGGCATTTCTTCATGATGTTTCACTTATATCCTGATACAACTGGTAGACACTCCTCAGGTTTGCTATTTTCAACAAAGCCTCAGAACTATTTTAATTCTAAGTGTCCGAGAGACATCACAGTTTTGTTTTATTTGCACTTACAATATATTTTAAAAAATGTTGAGAATAATACATACCAGTCTTCTCTGTCTCTGAGGGAATTGTAAAAATTGTTCTACAAAATTAACCTGAGAAGGTTCATGTGTAGACCTCCATACATCAACTTCTTTGAAAACGTTACTGGCTTCCTTGAGGAAGTTTCCTTTAATTATTAGAAACTATCAAAGTCCAAAGTCCAATGGATTGCTTTAAATCATAATGACCTTAGAATGTGGTGGTACCTAAACTTTGTAAGACTTGATATAAATAACATGGGAGTATAATTGACTTTCTAAAACTTTCTACTGAAATCAGGTCCATATAGAAGATATTCTGAGCTCTTCAAATATTCCATTATTGTTAATATCCAGATTTTGGTTCTAGGATCCTGCTGGTAGCAAAATAAGAAGAATGTTTAAATCCCTTATATAAAAATCTATCCACACCATTCTTTATACTTTAAAACACTCTAGATTAGTTATAATAACGTATAGAATGCAAATGCTCCACAGATAGTTGTTATACTAGATTGTTTAGGGAATGACAAGAAAAAAATAGCCTTTTGCTATTGCTGTTTTTGTCCTTTCTTCCCCCCGCCCCAACAGTGCCTCACGGTGATCCAAATTGATTGATTACTCTATTTCTATTTTCCTTCTCTTTCGTTTTTTTGGAACCATCTAAGTATGTTCTGAGTTATATGATCAAATCCTGAAACAAATCATTGCATTGAAAGATAGTATTATGTTTCTATCAATGTTTCCAAATAAGTAGGACTATCTAATTGAATGCTCTGTAAATAGGAAGCTGTGATATAAAAGTGGTATAAGGTCTTAAGAAAGTTCCTAAGAACTCACAGTTCTTCTACTTACTGCCTGGGTAGGTTAGATTTCCCTGGAGACTCCTGCTGCCTCACTTTCTACTCAAGTGATTTAGGGACTTGAACTCTTCACAAACCTTTTACAGACAGATGATTTAATTAAAGCATATGAGTCCGAAAAATAGAATTACAGCTTCAGAAGTGGCCAAGAGAATGACTCATCCTCAATTTGAATTGCACATTTATGATGTGCCTGGGGTTAAAAGTGAGGGGTGGGTCAGAAGTGTAACACACATCTTTCTACAGGAATATTCTTGACTAGTAACAAAAATTTTCTTATATGAAAACTTACATGTTTTTGGGACTATGGGAGGAGGAACTTATGACATAGAGTTAAGTAAAAATGCAGAACTCAGAAAAAAATATAGTAGCATCATTGTATGATATATAATACTTTTTTGAATTGGGAAAATTAAAGTAATTACAATATCCTTTAATATGAGTATGTCTGAGTTACTCATAGATCTTCATAAATGAGTCATTATGCAGCTCCAAGAAGTTGTGCTAACATGTAAGAAGTACTCTATGTGCTACAAGAAAAGATCTCAAAGATATCTGTTGTGTGAAAAAGCAAGTCCTATAATAGTGTTTATGTCATGTTCACATTTGTGGTTAAATGTTCATCTGTAATACGTTTGTACGAATATACATATATTGGTCTTGGAATTACTCATACTTTTACTAATGTCTATGAAAAGAGTCAGAAGAATAGAGAGAGGGAAAATAAAGATATTCAAAATAACTTCAGAAGTATCTAAGCAAATTTTGAATCTTTAACAAGAATGTTAAATTATTAGTGAAACAGAGAAACAGATAAAATACTAAAATATGTCAGAAGAAAAAATACTATCATTTTGGCACTGATGATTTGATGTAGTTTCATACTTTACCCCATATCTTCCCATTCTTCTAAAATATTTATTACTTTTACTAAAGAGATCTATCATAACAATTAAAATCTAAATATTATTAGTTGAATAGTACCTTAAGAGTTAGACACTTGCATCTGTTACTTCTGATTGCTGTTATATTCATCTGAGTTGATTCTAAACATGTATTTGTTTCTTTCATCTCTCTAATGTATGTGTGAGCTTCAAAATAATTTATCTTTGACCTCAGAGCCTACAAGCTATTTGTGTATTTACTCCTCTTGTAGGGAAATAGGAGTTGGTGATAAATTGTAGGATTCTTCCACTTCCAGGGTTTTCCTGGGTAGATGAGGCTGTGCTATGATTTATACTTTAATTTGTTAGGCAAGAGTATGCCATTCAGTTTACTCTCTAATGTATATTTCTGCACGTTCTTTTTTCTATACATCATAACATGTATTTTTGCAAGTGAACTGTTAATGTCTATGACTACAGTCTTTCTCAGTGTTGGCATCACAGATACACACACCAGTTAAATGTCAAAAGAAAACAGAGAATTACGAGCGGCGATGTGATGTATGCACATGTGTGTTTGTGGCCAAGTGTGTATGTGAGTCATTCATTCGTTGCTGAATGAGCCGTCGGCCTGAAAATCATTCTCCCATTTTTCCCCCTCAGCGATTATAAAAACTGCCCTTCCTAACATGGACAGAGAAGCCAAGGAGGAGTACCTGGTTGTTATCCAAGCCAAAGACATGGGCGGACACTCTGGTGGCCTGTCTGGGACCACAACACTCACGGTCACCCTTACCGACGTTAATGACAATCCTCCAAAATTTGCCCAGAGTAAGTGAATTCCCGACACTGGGTGAGAATCTAATATGATGTTTCCATCTAAATTTATATTATAATTTTCAGTTATACACAAAATTCTGAGTCATTATTATGTGCAAGGTGTGATGATTCATTCTCTCTCTGTGTCTCTCTGTCTGTCTCTCTGTCTCTCTCTCTGTCTTTCTCTCTTTCTCTCTCTCTCTCTCTCTCTCTCTCTCTCTCTCTCTCTCTCTCTCTCTCTCTCTCTCTCTCTCTCTCTCTCTCTCTCTCTCTCTCTCTCTCTCTCTCTCATTTCAATAAGCCCTCAGTCACTTCGGTCCTAAATGTATCTCCATTTTACAAATTTCAAAGAAGTTGAGAAGATTTCCAATAACAAGTACACAGTAGGCAGTGGAGGTGAGAATTAGAACCAGCCTACCTGATTGCAAGTCGTGTGCTTATTTCTCTATTCCGTAGTATCTCCCATTAAGAAAACTTGAGAGAGAATGATTAAAAAGCATCTTATATATTGCTCTATCAATAATCTCACTCATTGTATAAAAGAGACTAAATCTCTAGGGTCTGCAGTGGGGAAAGCAGATATTCAGTAAACTTGTCACAATGCATAGATTCCTCCCTCCTCCTGCTAGAGGATGATAAACAGTGCTAACTGACTCTCCTCAGAAATCTCTCAATGGTATTCTAGGTACTCACCACCCAGGAATCAGGGAGATGCTGGTTATTTGCCAACTTCCTTATACTTTCATAGAACACTTACCTCCTGAGCATATATCCAAGTAATCTGACCTAGAGAGTGGATGTGAGAAGACTTTCTGACGCAGAGATTTTTTGAGTTGAAATACGACTGTTGAGAAGGAATTAGCTGGAACAAGGTGAAACCAGAGTATAGAAGATGGACACTCTAAATAGAGGGAAAAAGATGTTGCAGAGCTCCATGGAAGAAGAATATCTAGCTGTGTAGGGGATATGAAAAAAATTCACTACGGCTGGAGCATAGAAGCTGGAGAATTAGGTTAGACAGGAGCTAGCCAGGCTTGGATTTGTCGGCCATTGAAAGTACCATGATCTTTATCCTAAGATCTTTGGAAAGCCATTAAAAATTTTAAGTTGTAGGTTGAGTGACAGGATTTGATTCCAGAGAAATGAGAGAATCCAAATCTGACCTTCTTCCAATGTTTTCTCTACATAATAGTCAGTTAGGAGGTGTTTGTAATCACTCATGTAAAAGGTGTGGTGACCCTGGCAAACAAAGATGGTTGAAGAGGAAGTAGAGAAACTGGATACGATGGTTATTGAAGAGTTAACAGTGGCGAAACTCTAAGGCTAGGTCACATTTTCCACTGAGATTAGTTATCATGTTTTGGAAAGGAGAGATCAGAAACTGGTGCTATTCTCTGAGACAGAGAATATCATAGTTGAACCAGGTTTTGGAGAGAGATGGAGAGAGGAGAGAATGAGAAAGGGAGGGAGACAGAGGTGGGGCATGAAAATGACACATTTGAGTTACTTTAGAGAATTTATCTGCAGAATTTCCAAAGTAGAAAAAAAAAAAAAAAAAACATTTTTATGACAAATTTAAGAATTTTCATACCTGGCCATTCATAAATCAGACAGTAATGCAACAATTTTTAAACAAAATGATTGAAATGGAGAATACTGTGTCTCCCATTCTTCCCCCAATTCTTTCATTTGCATTTTCAATGCAATTATAGTTAATGCTCTAATATGCAACTCTTCTTTATCAGAAAATGATTGTTTCACTTTAACAGTCGCAGACGAATTTCAAAAGTATTCCTTTTCTTAGAGGGTAATCACTATTAACTATGATCCTCCTGATAAAGATGATGAGAGTTAGCAGAATAAGAATGGATAATGAAACCTTTCACTTGCTTTGTTCCCCAAGACTCTCAGACGCAGGGTAGCCAGCAAAGTGAGGCCCCTTGCTGACTGATTTACTTAATAAGAAAATCTAAAGGGATCATCTCAAACCTTACCTGGAAAATAGCACTTGAAGGAAACAGAATCATTACATCAATGATGAGAGAACTGGGAGTCTTCTACTTGACATGATGATTTTCAGTGCCCATCTTATTCCAAAAATCTTTGGAAAACACTTTTGTTCCCCAGCCCCATAACTTCATGCTTCTAAAAGGCATTTTTATTTTATCATGAAATGAAAAATGTGTTAGTACTAGACGAAAAGCGTACCCATCATCTGAAATAATCTTGTTATATTGAATAAAATGAACCTAGTTTATCCAAGGGATTCAATGATTGAGTTTAAACTAGAATTAAGGAATGTTCTTCGGATTTAATTTTTCCTTTTGGGTTTATAGTTTATTGAATGTTTATTTTTCCCTTGTTTTTGTTGCCGTGGGACTACAACTTCCTGGTTATCTGAGTTTGGGTAGAAACAGGCACTGAGACACGAATTTGATTGTAAGTAGTTTATCTTGGAGTTGGTCCCCATAAACGCCAGTAGACAAGTGAGAATGTGAAAGAGAGTCGAATAGAGAACCAATAATGTACCTTATCAAGCCAGCTACCATTGTGGGTGACTAGAGGTTTATTGCATTGGGGAAATTCTGGAGTACTGTAAATAAACTAAAGAAAAGAAGTAATGTTACCTTACTAGAGGGGGAAGAATCTGGAATTTTGGAATTTTTTTAAATGTACTAACTCCTGCTACTTCTGTGGGCACATTCATTCTCTGGTCATTCTGGTATCATAGGTTATGGACAACATGGAAATTGAGGCCTGAGAAAACCCTCAGGCTAATACATGTAGACATCGGCAGGTCGATGTAGGGGAGGTGTCCACTGAAGATGTAATGACTAAGGGTTAGGGTTGGGGTACTGAGAGCTTTCCCTAGACCCATGAAGTAAGTGGCATCAATGCAACAACTAAAGTGATTTGAATAAAAATGGAACGAATGCCACAAATTAGACACATTTTACTGCCCCCACAGGAGAATGAACATACACTGTAATTGTATTTTGCCTAGAGCGTTTCGAAGGTAGGATTTTTGGTCTTCAGAGCATCAAGGAAACAGGAGGAATGTTTCATGTGTCTAAACAGCTTGCTGCAGGGCACAGCAGAAGTTTAGTAATTGGATTTTATCAAAAATGGTCTACAAGTCTGTAAATATGAAGGTAACTTCAAAAAGTGACTTTCATTGTGTTACACGTTACATCTTTCTGTGCTGAAATTAGCTTAATATTTTATGTTGGGAAACAATGAATATCCCTATGGGCAGCCAGTGTGATTATGCAGCAAACTGGAAAGAACATTCAGACAGACTCACTGATAACGCTGATAAAACTCGGCTCCCATTTTATACTTGGTAAACATATGCTTGAATCAGTTCCATATCTCAGAAGAGTCTCAGAGTGAGAGCACTCCTTCTTCTGGGGACTGTTTTTTTCTCTGACTCATTTAAAGATTGGACACCTTAGAGCAAAAGATATTTTTATTTTTCCCATCACTCTCATAGCTTCTACGAGAGAGCTCAGCACCAAGGAGGCACCCAATCAATGCATGCTGAATGAATCCATGAATGAATGGAATCTGTGCCATGCTCAGTGTTTCTCCTCTTTTCTAAGGTCTATATCACTTCTCAGTACCAGAAGATGTGATTCTGGGCACTGCAGTAGGGAGAGTGAAGGCCAATGATCAGGATATTGGTGAAAATGCACAGTCATCCTATGACATCATTGATGGAGATGGAACAGCACTCTTTGAAATCACTCCTGATGCTCAGGCTCAGGATGGCATTATAAGACTAAGAAAGGTAAGGCCAGGAAGGTATCGTTCATCTTCAGTGACTTCTTTAAAACTTGAGTTTTGAAGTTGCGGGGGGGTCTGATGGGCTTTCCGACAATCTGGGAGATGTTAAAGGTTTAGTTTCTATAGCTGTGAAAGTCGTTTTGGTACCTCATATTCTTTGACCCCACTCTTCCCGTACTTACCCTGACAGTGCTAGCCTCCCACCTCACCCCTTCTTTCTCTCCTGGGTCATCTCCATGCTTCTACCTAAGTGATAGAATTTGCTGAGTTCCTGTACAGAACACTCAGCTCTATAGGAAAGTGAATAATCTGAAAGCAACCCTCAAGTGATGAGGGATGAAGATTGATGGACAATTCCCATTCTTTGCAGAAATTATTCTGCAGTTTATTTTCTATGGTTCTGAAGAGAATTCTGAGTGGGAAGAAGTCTCATTTGCCCAAAGGAGGTGGCAAGTTCAATGGCTCTTAATCCCTTTTTTATATAACTCTCCTCGTTTCTACGCTCCTGCTTCCAGAAATATCTCTACAAAATACGTTGACATTTCCTAAGTCTTTATTGTAGACTCTGCTTTCAGAGAAACTCAAAGAGCAGACAGCATAGTTATTCTGGCTAGTTCTGGACTGAAAGGACAGGGCCAGCCTTGTTATTAGATGATCCAAGCCATGCATCAGAAACCTAGGCATTATGTTAAAGGAAGCCCATCTTTGCCTTGCTCCTGGGTGTGGAGCTACCATTGGAAAAATATCCTGGTCAATACGTCAATAAAATATGGACAATTTATAACTGCTTTTGCCAGTGATTTGTTTAGGGAATGGTAGATGAAAAAAATTCTTCATATGTTCTATGTTTATTTTTCATCATGACATCTACATATAAAAAAAGTATAGAACACAGTTTCGTATTTTAGGAACTTGGGCATATGCAAGAAAAAGTACCCTTTTATCCTCATCATGAGTATTTTTGTTCAGGGTTGTTGTTCTTACCTTTGTCATGAAGTCAGACAAATTAATTTTTAAATAGATTTGCATGTTCATGAGTAAGACGATAGAGGGTGGACAGTACTTTTGACAGCCAGCAATTTTCCCCTGTCTTGATCAGCATTACAGGCATGATTCTGAACTTACCATCAGATTCTCTCACCTTATACAAGGTGATGCCCTTAAAATCCCCCACTGGAAAAGTATGAAGAAGGGGAACCTGGAGGTTTTTGGATACGCTTTTATAATAAGTTTAAAAAATCAATTTTGAGGAAAATTTCATTTTTACTCCCTGCTGAGCAGCACTACCTTTATACTTAGCTTGGGTTTATGATTAAAAGTTGCAAAGTATTTAAAAACTCTTGTTGGAAATAGAGTACAATATAATTATACTCAAGTCAATTATTGAATAACTCAGAGCCACATTCTCCTTGGCTAACGATTCCTAATGTCATTTTTATTGTTATTATTCACTGCTATTCTTTGTTACCATAAGGTGCTTTTATCAACTGAAGCAATTAGCCGTTTGCCGTATTTTTATTCACTGTTATTCATAAACTTGGAAACATATACTCCACATCTTGACACGGAGAAACACATGTATTTTCCTCTCCAGATTAGCGTGTAGGGAATCATATTTCTACAATTCATAGGTCTCTTTCTTTTTCCTGATAAATTCCCAAGGATGTGTTGCGAGCGCTGCTTTTGTGTTGAGCTAAGAATTAGGTGGAAGATAATTTGCTCTATGTATCAGTATCCTTATAGAATTTGAAACGGAAAATTGTTACAGTAGGCTGATTGGCATATTGCAAAAATTCTGAGGTTGAGTTTTCTTTTCGTGGGTACACATGCCTAGCAATTTCCGAATAGACAGGGAAGTGAGTATCTGCCTTGTTTACTAGAAACGACTTTTTTTAAAGTCAAGTCCCAATAGAATAAAAATGTAAAAATCAATTCAAAACTCTGAAATAAGAATATCTATTTAGCTGGTACAGGAATTCTGAAAGAGTTCGCTAATGCCAGCTTGTGTTTCAGATTCTATTTTTTTTAAATCTGCATTGCAGATTTAAAGCTCTGTTTCTTGTAAGAAATTGCAATGCAAACCTAAATTGTCTCTTTGAAGCGTGACAGACTTGCACCCTTGAAATCTGAAGTATTATGAGTTGCCGAGCAGTGGACGGCAAGGGGTCTGATGTGGATAGACTTCTGATTATTTTAGGCGATTACATTCTCTCTCTACCTATGTAGCTCTCTTTACCAACGTCATTCAAATCTCTGGCGTTTTTAAGAAATGAGGTATTAATATGTCAGAAATATTGTCAGTAATAGTGCAATGAGGTCATTTCAAATTGCTTTTAAGTGGTTGGTAAAGCACAATTAGACCTAGTTATTTATATATACTACTCTCCCTCTTCCTTCTTCTAAATATAGACCAAGTAGATATGTATCTGCATACATGTCTTCTTATATGCCCACCTGCTCCAGAGCACACAGCTCAGAATGGAGACCTGGTCAGAATGCCCTGAAGAAGAATAAACCCTATTTTAGCCACATGATCAGCAGAGCTGTGATGTCCTAGAAGTGAAATCAGAAAACACTCTTTGTTGGGATTAGTGCTAAATTATGCTTTATTGTGTCTCCTTGGACAAAACAATGATTATTTCTAGTTCTTTACATTTCACACACTGTTGCAGAAATGATAAAATATTCTTCCCAGATAGAGATTGTGTTCAATGCTACCTTATCTCCTGCTGGCAGAGGTCCGATTAACGGGCTGATTGGTATGCAGGTCATGGCATCACTAGTAAAATTATATTATGACTCTGAAGTGAAATTTTGATGGCACAATTCATGACTGTGAATATTTTGTGAATTCCAAGTGAAATGAGCAAAACAAAACAAAACAATAGGAGATTAGATTCACTGAGCTTGTATAATAAACAGATATCAATAAATGCCTGTAAAATTTACAGGTTGAATCTGGGGGAATGGAGAGTGATCCCATTAAGGCTCACAAATGGGCTTAAATGCACATAACTATCATCCATCAGCATTATACTCATTTGTTCTTGCTGCTGTGGTCATTAGTGAGACACATTCATCTTTGTCATTTCTTAACAGCCCCTGGACTTTGAGACCAAAAAATCCTATACGCTGAAAGTAGAGGCAGCCAATGTCCACGTGGACCCACGTTTCAGCGGCAGGGGTCCCTTCAAAGATACGGCGACAGTCAAAATTGTCGTCGAGGATGCTGATGAGCCTCCCGTCTTCTCTTCACCAACTTACCTGCTCGAAGTTCATGAAAATGCGGCTCTAAACTCTGTCATAGGACAAGTGACTGCGCGTGACCCTGATATCACTGCCAGCCCTATAAGGTATTTTTCATTCAAAAGGTGTACTGGCTACATCAAATGACAAAAAAATCAGTACAAAAGGCAATGGGATATACACTCTTTGTGACTACCTTTCGGACTGTGTTCACACGACAGAAGAATTTTGGTCAATGCATACCGTGTGTGTGTACACATATACACTCAGAAGATACACACATGTCTACACACACCTTTTACGAGCTACATGGAATACTCAGAGCCAGGAATATATCATCCTGAATAAAGCTATTCCAGTTTTGAGAAAACTCAGTGAAAGCACAAAAGCACAAAATCACATGTTTTGCTTCATATTTAGATGGATCTTTGATCTGATATGTATTTTTTGCTTGCTTATAGATTTGTTATTCTTTTCTTTTAGCACTGGGAAAGGGTTGTTAGTTTCTCCTTTTTTCTCCTTTGATAGTCGCAGTGAATTGCATATCAGAGTTTAGATGCATGAGATCACTCTCTGAATGCATTAAGAGTCCCCTATCTTACTTCTGAACTTGACTTTGAAATTATCTTATCAGTTCACGGGCATTTTTGATAAGTCATCATATCTGGATTGGTATCTCTTTATACAAAATCTTTCTCTGCTATTTCCAAAAAATACCTTTTGTTTATATTTTCTCTGCTCTGAATTTTTCCCAAGATAAGAAATAATCCTTTATAAAAAGTCTTTCTGCCTTTTTTTTTTTTTTTAGAAATAGGGCTGAATTCTATGCTTTTTCTTGTGAACTGTATTTGTCTTTTCTCTTTTGCCGGTCACCCGAATGACAGTGCAGGTGCTCAAGCTAAATGGCTTTCTTCCGAGAGAACACTGAAAATCTATAAGCTGCACACTGGTCTCCAAGGGTGAAGTGTTGGCTAATGATGTGTTTGAGTGTGGATTTCAAATATTAGCTTAGAAATGTTTGTGTGAGAGAGACAGACAGAGATAGAAGGCTGGATGGGGAAAAACAGTTTTAAAGAATTGTCCAGTTAAATCTGTGGCTTAGATTCGATGTCAGCTCATACCAACTCATTCAGTTTCTAAGTAATAGGGGTATCATTCGCTCATTCGAGGAAACTCTAGGCAAGTGAGATTTCTGGAGGTTTTATGTATTCATTTACTTTTTGTGTATAGCTTTCATGACTCACAAGGGTACTGAAACTGTGACTAGGAGTAAAACCCAGCAGAATAGTTAGTGCCTCAAATAATTTGAGTCCAGTCAAAAAAACAAACAAAAATGAATTCTTTCAGAACCCTGACGTCATTTGTAAATTCAGGAGAATAAAGAGTGTATCACATAAGGAAACAAACAGCAGCCAAACACAGTGAAAAACAGCCCTTTACTTCAAAACAGCCCAACCTCTAAGAAGGTAAAACTACCTGGGGATTTGAGGGGTACTCAGAGATCCATTCTCAGATTTAAAGGAAATCCATATGCCGTGAACATGCAGAATGCCTCCTTGTTTGACTAAGATTATTGTATCTGTCAAAGGGCCAAGTATTAGCACACCCTGATAGAGCAGCAGTTGGGTCCCCTGCCTCTGGCTGAGCATTGTCAACACACATCCCAAGGACATGGTGTAATGCCCCAGGGCTAGGGGGGAACCAAGATGAAAAACTAAGATAAATGAAAGTACTTCTGCCTCATCTCTCTCCCTGCCTACCTGCCTACTCACCTTCATTTCTGTCTGCACCTTTCTTTAAATAAAAATGGGCAGGACGAGTGTTGACTACCAGGTTAGGAAGTATCTGGAAAAATAAATGTACATGTACATCCATTTTGTGACTAAATAGAGACTTGTGAATGACATTATTTGAAATTCTGATATAAATATGGGCAGTGTATTTGTTGAATGAATTCATCTGCCCTGTTTTCATGCAATTCCATCGCCTCTGAAAGAACACAGAAAAGAGCTTTTTCTCACATCTTCTCTTGACTCACGTTTGCACACATAAGAGACAGAATGTGAAGGGAGTGAGCCAAAGGAGAGGCCACTAATATGGCCACTTATAGCGTAGAGACAATTCTGATTTGACATAATTCCCACTCTTGTTCAGCACAGAACGCATGGGGGTTCTGGAGTGTGCCATGCAGGGCTCTCAGGGAATGGGGGATTCCACTATCGGGCCATCGCCTGTAAACCCCAAGCAGAGAATCCACAGTACTAGTGAGGATGGACTTTCTGTGCAGAGCCACATTTTCATCAGCTTGAGATGACGTTTAAGGAACTTTTCTGATCACCGTGACAGTACCCTTGAATTGGCAGAACTGGGTAAAAATGTGGGTCCTCCGCCTGCTTTTGAACGTTTTACACCCTCTCCATTGACAGAGGACAACTACTGAAAATGATTCTGGTTCCAGATTACCAAGGGATGATTAGTCTTCTAGTTGATTCTTATTCTCCCTGTGATTATCGCCATGGGTATGAGAAACCGGTGAGGGAGATGAGTGATGCTTCTCAGCAAGGAATGCCCACCTGGACGCATTTTGTTTGCAGGAATTTGTTACCCAGAAGAGAGGGACAGATAGGGTACCATTTAATGGTATGGACATATCTGTGCTTATGACAGATGTCAGACAAGTGCTGGTGTTTTTGTATCTATGGTCCTACCCAAAGAAGGGAGGAGCACTGTTGCAAAATGTTTTCATTGGGGCTTTGATGGATGATTCAGAAGGGGAGCCTCACGGAGTCTGATGGGAGTTGAATTGGCTCCTTGGGATGAGAACGTTAATCAGCTACTGCATGTGTCAGCATCTGTTCTGCATTTCTGCAGTTGTTTTATATTATTTTTTATTCCCTCTATTGGGTTAGAGAGAGCCGTTTCCCTCTCTCTATGCACAATTGGTTCATTTGAGTAGAAAATTAAATTTCCTGACTAGCCACAGCAATACATAGTTCCTTATGAGTCTAGCAGACAGATTTAGAGCCATTTAACCTTTTTAAACAGAACCAGAGGACATGGACATTCAGGGAATTACTGAGTAACAAATCGCTCCTCACCGTTGTCTCTTCAGACTGTTGGATTTTATAAGCTCTCAAGAATGTGTCCATCTTTAAAGGCGATGGTTACTTGGTACCCAGCAAGCAAACTCTGTGAAGATTGTTTACCAGGGCACCGCTCATGCTAAAACATAGTCATTTATTGGTTGATCCATTTCCTGTAAGACTCAACTTCTTTTTAGAGCACATTGTCAACCTGGAAATATCATGCTTTTTAAAATGATTACACCTACATCTATATCTAATCTATATCTGTATCTCTCTCTGTCTTTCCTGGGAAAGATAGACAGTGACAGAGAGTTAAAATTCATAGCCTCAACCTCTCCCTTCCAGGACAATTAATTAAGCCTGTGCTACTTCCTTCAATACTATATATCTTTGAGTAATATAGAAGGAAGATGTGTAAATTATTTAAAAGATTCTCTGTTTTTAATCATAAAGTTCACATCCTATCACTGTAACGTCCCAGTCAGGCCGCTGGTATCTGCAGTTTTGAGTCTGTTTTCTCAGCTTTATAATGGAATAATATCATCTTCCTCCTAGAATCACTGCAATAATCAAATGAAATAGTTAAATAAAATATGTGGTAGCTATTAGCATTATTGTTTAATAAAAGGCAAGGCACCAATAATTTCATATCTTGCGTGTAAGTTAAAAACCTAGTTTTATTTTAGCAGAAATTTGTCCAAGAGTTGTCTTGTGCCTATGATTCTGATTTTTTTCCCCTCTGTTATGTGTTAAATAGCCTCTTTAACCTCATTTAGTAGAATGCATCCATTCATGCTGTGAATATTATTACTGGGGAGTGCTTATTAGGTAACAAGGATGTGTTGAATATCCTCATTTTATTCTCTAACACCTCTATGAGGTCATTTATGTTTACTCATTAGCCTTACTGAGCAGATGAGGAAACTGAGAATGAAAAGACAAACTGATTGAGTTATCACATACAGAGTTGAGAGTGGAATTGTATGCAGACCTGTCTTTTTCTGAGCATACAATGCCTGTTCTTTGACTCTATGTCACCGTCCCTTCCTTTCCCAGTGATCTTTGTGTCACTACAGGTTGAGATGGCTCAGTCAGACCACTTTTGATGAAAACTATTCTCTTAATGGCCTCACTTAATGCTGCTGTCCTCTCAGGAAGGAAGGGAGTTCGTACAACACTGCAGAATTAGCCTGAGTGTGGCTAATTCTCTTGTTCATCCGTCCAGCCCCGGGTATGGGTTTGTTGCTATTGGCTATGAATCCAACAGTGATTAGAAAGGTAAAGAAAGGAAGAGATGATGTGTTTTTTGGATGAATCAAGCATTGTGCTAAATTCCTGTTATATAGTATTTCCTTTAATTCTCACAAAACATGATGGACTCATCAATGGGATACCAGTCTTGTAGCAAAGGAAGTCAAATCAATGAAAAAAATCTCTCTCTATGGTGATATAGTAGTGGGTGCAGGGGCAGGGGTGAAGTCCACACTTCTTATTACGTTGCTCGCACTGTCTCTGCCTGCTCTATGGGCTCTGGTGTTTTGTACAAGTAGAATGAAGACAGCCAATGTGTCCTAAGCCCATATTCTGTCACAGATACTCCGAAATGGTGTTATATGCAGCAAATTGTTTATATTTATGGTAAAAATGTCCAGCACAGAGTAGGTAGTGAATACAAGTCAGTACTTTTATGTCAACCTGCAGTTGTCCTCCAGGTATTTCATGTGTGTTTTTGGTGTCACCATGGTGCTGAGACAGCATGTGACTGTTCTCATACAGCTGCTTCTAATTTCTTTCAGAGCGTTCGTTCACCTTGAGTCACTTATAACACTTCAGGAGCTGCTTACAGCAAAAGTGGGAAGGATGGTTCTTCGCAGGCAGAGGAGGTGGGCGCATGAGCTCGGGGGCCACAGTGCTCTATTGTCCTAATCTAGCTCTTGAAGGGAAGTGCCCACTCAACCTAAGAGCACTGTATTTTTTTTTTTTCCTATTTGTATTCTGGTGTTTTTATGATTCAGCCCAATTACCAGGCTGATTGCTAATGGGGCCATTTCCTGAAAACACTCCTACAGTCCTGATCTCCAACCAAGCTACCATTGACCTAGTTCGTATGAGAAAGAAGAACCAGGCGTTAATTCGGAGGGTAGACTGTGTAGTGATCGACTCTCTCTGCAATCTTGCAAAAACGGCCATTTGGGGGAAGGACCTCGTTCTTTGGGTTGTTTAATTGTGATAAGAATATTTCCTGTGAGCGCCAGCATCTCCACAGAAGTGTGAGTGTCGAATCCACCGTTGTTTACCCCAGGCGCAGTGTTGCTCCGTGGAGTTCTAGAACCTGCCCATGTGGCTTAGCTCAAACCTTGTGTCAACACATCAGCAGGGCCACAGGTGCCCCTCTTCCCAGCCTCTGGCAACTACTGCTCTGCTCTCTGCCCCTATGACTTTATTTTAGATACTTCCTAAAAGTGGAATCATGCAGTATTTGTTCATCAGTGTCTGGCTTCTTTCACCTCGCCTAATGCCCTCTGTATTCATTCATGTGGTTGCAAATTGCAGAATCCTCTTCTTTTCAAAGCTGAATAATACTCTTCTGTCTATGCTTTTTTTTGTTTTGTTTTTTTTGAAGAAAAGGTGCAGGTGGGAATGAAGGTAGGTAGGCAGGCAGGCAGGAAGAGAGAGGAGGAAGAAGCACTTTGATTTATTTTATTTATTTGTTCATCTTGGTTGTTCTCCCAGACCCAGGTCTTGAACCTGGGACCTTGGGGTGTATGTGAACTGCACCCAGCATATGCTAAACCACTAGGCCACCAGGACATGCCACATCTTCTTTCTCTATGAATCTATTGTTGGACATTTAGGTGGTTTCCCTTTCTTAGCTTTTGAAAACAGTGCTACAGTGAACATGGGAACATGGGAATGTTAATATGGCCTGAAAATCCAGATTTCAATTCATTTGGATAAATACTCAGAAGTGGGATTGCTGGATCACGTGATAGTTCTATTTTTAATTCTTTGAGGAACTTCCATACTGTTTTCCACAGTGGCTGCATCAATTTGCATTCCCACCAACAGTGTACAAACATCTAATACAAAGACCTAGTTTTTAAAAATAATTAAATTGGGTCATTTAATTTTGACACATTCTTGGCCAGTTAAAAATCTGATTTGTCTTTCAATTCAGAGGCACCAACTCTCTCCAAATCATTGTTTCAAGAAAACGACTGCACCTGCTAATTCAGCTAACTGTAGTTAATTCATTAAGTCATATATTAATTTAGTTGCATAGCCATTTATTCATTCATTCATATTAATATATGTATAGTGTGAACTCATGTTAAGAAAGCTTTATATTTATAGATACATAAATATGTATATTTAACTCACTTTTTCAGTTGTTCAGTGAATATTACTGGAACCCACATTTACCCACCCAGGCAATTTCCAGAAAGACGGAGCCTCTGTCCTTATGGAGTAAGGAGGTTGTTCTCTAGTGAGAAAACTGGCTGAATAAGCCCTGGGGAACCCAAGTCTTTCATGTTTACCTAATTAGCCTTTAATACATGCTATCTGAAAATGATAAATAAAACTGGATTATGGAGCATCCGGGTCACATGGAGAAAGCAGTTTCCTAATGAAATCTGAATAGAGGTGTAATCATAGATATCTAATAATGCTGAAGTGGAAATACTTCACAAGGTAAGAAACA